>LUCM01011427.1:67209-85275 GCA_008360955.1 Fasciolopsis buskii
GAGATATATATATATATATATATATATATATATAACTCCATTGCCCCATATTTAGCACGAATTCGGACAAACCGTGACCGGGTTTCAGCCGAATTCCTGAGCAACTTGTCCTTATGCGATATGATTATTCCTGGATGAGTTTTTTTATATTATTTAGGAGGCGATGAGTGTATTTTTTATTAGTTTCTATTCCCCTTATTTTACTTTTTACCCTCAGTTCTTGACTGAAATGCGACATTATTTAATGTGCGCAAAAGACGATACAATACAATCGCCAAGCGGTCTGGCGCGCATCGAAGTGCTTGTATATTGTCACTCAGCAAGGCGATATCGTTGACATGCTCTTAGTCAAAAACTCTGTTACCTGGGAGAATTTGAACTCTACCGTCTGAAAAACTAGATAAAGCGTTCTGTAAAAAATTCTTCCTGGCAATGATGAAAAGAAATGGGATATAAGGCAGCCCTGAAAGCGACGAAGAGTGCCGAAAGCTGTCCGTAAGCCTTAACCGGACCTGAGCTGTGACAGTCAAACTCTTTAAGGACACGTACTTCCCAGTTCTCAACATTGTCGTAGTGCAGATCTGTCACCAGAATCAAGGGCTGCGCAAATGTCCAAAGGCACGATGATCGTTGACCTTTGGAACTCCAAATGCCTCCTGGAATATTTTTAAATAACTGAGCATTCTAAACAGCCTCTGATGATGAAATCCTGCTCACTATCTCTCAACTTTGCTTACCCGGCGGGACCGAGAGAAGGGCTGCTTGCATTACGCGCATTTTCAGGTTGATAAGGGAACGGACACCAATGGTAGTGGTAAGCCATAGCTCAGTGGATATATATATATATATATGTATATATAGAAGCAGGAAGTAGTATCTGGATGCGTAAACAAAATTTGCCCGGGAGCACACGACCGGTTTCGCGGTTATTGTCGTCAGGAATGCGTACCCGATGCTCTCTTGTCCAAACATCCACGTACTTGTACACTCCGAATTGATTGATATTTCTCACCAGAATCGAATCTGTAGCAACAGGAGTGTGCATGGAAGCTCTTCGTCGAAGAGTCCACAGGAGAATCACAGCTGTGATTGGTTGATAATTCTTTGTCAGTTGGGCTGAGCCAACCTTAGAAACGATGGCATATATATAATATTATCTGCAAAATGTAAACATATTGCTGTATATGCTGAATAATCAGCAAGGAAATGCGATAAAATCGAATGACCTTTTTGTCTTTTTTGACATAGTTAAGGTGCATTAACGAGTTGCTGGGAATCTGCAGTTTTCTCACTGGAATCGGTGCTCTCAGCCTGTTCAGCCTGTTTAATCCATCGATGCGAAATCTGGAAGATGCTATAGCCATATTGCATACCATTATAGTGCACACATCAAGATACTGCCAACAGCTAGGTCCATTAATTAATCGGCCGCGGTCAAGCGGGTAAGGTTGTGGAGAAAGGGGAAGCGAATGTCTCAGGGGAGAATTCTTATACCGCCGGTCAGCTTCCCCCACTTGGCAGTCCTTTGTTGACCGCGACTCAGTTCCGTAAAACCACATCATTTATCCAGTAACTGTTGAAAGGGTTATTAGGTCGAAAACAGTTCTGCATGTCAGACGGCTTCTGTGGCTTCCGCATGAGGATCATTTGTGAAGATTCACTCAACATACCTATTTCATCTAGTAACGATCAGTTTGTTTCGCTCACATCAAATGGACATAGTCATTCATTAGTTTGTTCTTGTCACACTAAATACCCCAACTCCCATGTTTTACTGGATCCAGGTCCTGTGTCGAGTGCTTTGAATATGAGAAATTTTCCTACCCTTATTCCAAATGGGAGGTACAGACATCTGTCTCACAAAAACGAAAGAGCCATTTTGGTTTGGAAAGAATGGATGACCCCTTTTCATTTCAAATATGAAAACCTATTGAAAACACTTAAGCATGGTACTGGTCGTCAAAATGACGCCGTGATTGACAATGTCACTTTAACTAGTGTTAACACGTTTATAACTTAAGCGTCAAGATCAACGACAAATGCCTTAAGCAATCCATTAATCTAACTTGCCGAAATGGTAAGTACTAAAAGCTTCTGGACCAGTGATATGTGATCTGCTAAGTTTTCTTATCCGGGACCCTTAAACTCATTTAGATAGACACAATCAAATCCGATTCAGAATAGTTGGATCCCTTGGTTAGTAATAAACGAAGTAACAATTAGGAGATTGTATGAGAAGCACTGATGGATATTTGGGGATCACATGGCTTCATGTTTCCCCACAAACCTCTAGGACACAACGAGAAGCTTCTCAAATGCCTAGAGGTCAAAGTACGATTGTCCAACATGTGGAAATCTTTCAAGGTGCAATATCCCAAATCCCCTTCCTTTAGTTCAAGTCTAGTTGCCATAGGCGACACCATCTCAAGAACTACAGTCCGGTGGATCACAGTAAAGGTACAGTCAATTTAGACTTCAAACGTTCGGCGAACTTGTCACGAAATCCATACGACTAGGATGGCAGCCCTTAAGTTGCCAGCAACCAAAATTACCATGCTATCAGTTTATTCACGAGCGAAATGTTGATCAAACGCTGTAGGGTTGCAGTTCAGCCATAACCGCATAAAGGAAGTTTATGGTTATCAAAAACCTTTAGAGTAATTGAAATGAAGCACCATTCTCACTAGCAAATTTTGGCTAGACTGATGCGTGAATTCTGCGAAAGGGAGGATTTATCTCCAATCAGTGAGAGCGGATCGATATTCAGAAGCTGTTTAATACAATCTAAAATTTGACTGTCCCCGGGATTGTTGCTTGGGGCAGGGAAGAAGAAAAGTAATAAAAACGGAGTAGTTTCTCAAATCTTCGCAAACTGAATGGTGCGTCACCAAACTTATTATTAATGTTATAATTTGGTTTTAGTATATCATCTGGGCATTCGGTGTGCAAGAACCACAGGTAGATCCCCCGAGTGGTTTAATCACGTATGCCATCGGACTGTACGCTTGAAGCACTCAACAATTCGTCGCCGGGGCCGCTCGATCACCGCCGCTTCCCACCACTTCGTCGTACAGGCTAGGAACAAGTGTCCAGTCACCATACAGCCAGCCAAAGAACGCTTCGTTCGCTGCAACGAAGAAGGCCTACTCTCAACTGCCACTGGCAGCAGAATATTTTGGTCCCTTGCAAAACCCGTCTCCCGTTATTCGTGACCTACCAGTTTCCCTCCCATATATAATCGCTTTGATGATTTCGTTTGTAAACCCTACTAGAAAGCTGAAGATTTTGCTTCACGGTTTTCCTCCAATTTCACTTGATTCCATCTTTTTACATTCCCGTCTGGTCCCTCTCCTAACGTTCCTCTTTTTCTACCTTAGGCAATAGTTGTCTAAACTTTTCCAAACCAACCAACCCGGACGGTACTCCACCCACCGTGCTTGAAGGGCGTCCTGAATTGGCTCATTTGCACGTCACATCTTCTCTCTTTCTCTCAAGGTTTCTACCTTCCCGAACTCTTGGAAATGCCGTGATTTTTCTTATTCCCAAACGCGGTGATCCTGGTGATTCTAACAAGGATCGTCTGATTTCTGTCAGATCTGTTGTTTCGAAAGTATTTGAAACAATCATCTCTGACCAGTTACTTTGGTTTCTGTAGCGTGAGGGACTACTGAGCGACCGCCATTGTGGTTTCTAATCTCACCATTCAACGGATAATTTACAGGGTCTCGTTTTACATTCCTGGTTGGCTTCACCTGACAACCACCGGGGAATGCACCTGGTCTCGCTTGACATTTCTAAGGTTTTCAATCGAGTTGGGCACGAAAGCCTTCTGTCTAAACTGTCCATGTTCGGATTCTCCCCTGTCCTCTTATCGTGGACATCAAGCTTTTCCGGTTAGCGAACCATCTCCGTCCGAATTAATGCGGTCCTATCCCAGTCATTTTCTGTAAATTTTAACGTTCCCCAAGGTTCAGTATATACGGCAATCCTCTTTATCTTATTCATTAGTGATCTGCAAACTGCCTCCAACCCAATATATTCTTTTGCCGACGACGCCAACCTTCGTTGTCCTCTTTGTTGCCGCACTCCCCTCCATGCAAACAGCAACATCGATTTTGATCTTTATGCCGCCAGTGTATCTCTAAACTGCTATCTTGGGCACATCTCTTCCTGGGATCCAACAACCATGTCACATTCAATGCTTCCAGAAACTCTCTTCTCCTTGAACCTAATTCTCTCTTCCCACATCTGCCTTCTGACTCGTCTATTGTGGTTTCCACACATCCTGTTCCTCTTCTCGGATACCCGTTAGTTCTTCACTATGCTAGTCTTTCTTCATAACTGAGTTCGCTTCTCGCTCTGCGCACAAAGTCGGTCATCTTTTCTGCCCCAGGCATTTCGTCGCGCCAGTTCATCATCCTTTATTGTACAAAACCCAGATCCGCCCAGCACTCGAATACTGAAGTTACGTATGGGGCGGAGCTTCGTCTACCTTATTTTTCCTTCTTGATCAGGTTCCGAGAAAGGCCATCGACGATCTTTTATCAACATCTACTTTGCAGTCACTAGCCCAATCGCTAGGCATTTGCTTCGCTATCCCTTTCTACCGCTATTACATCGCTTTTTGTTCTTCGGGACGTGCCTCAGCAGTTCTTCTCCTTGTCTCTTCTCGCTCTACTCGAACACAGACAGCTAGTCACCCTTCACAGGTCTGTGTTGCTTGATATCGCACTTCTTCATTTCAGTCTTTTTTCCCCCTAGACTTTGAAACTGTGGAACATTCTCACACCTTCTGCATTTCCCCACACACCGACAACCTCTCATTTTTTAAGATCAGGATCAATTAGTTGGTTCTTACGTGAGTACTGCTCTAACGTTCCCTGACTAGATTGTCTTCGAATCATGAAATTTACCCCTTCATTGAATTTTACTTTAGATGGTAAAATAATGGCCTTCGAGTCGGTTTAGGAAACTGAAATTTCTATCAGGTTCTAGTTAACGGCGTTCGAAACTATTAAATTCCAACTAACGAGGCTATCTAAGCGTAGGTACAAATAAGGGTCAGTACAACAGCTCTAAATAGCCAGTTATGGTGGCAAGTATTCGAAAGATTCGTCTTTTATTATGTTTATCGAAATCGTCGTGTCTCTGTTCTTTTACAACCCGACTGGTTCCCTCGGCATGGATTCTTAGCAAACAACGAATTTCCAAAATACACTCTATGAAATTGGACCGACTAATCATTCTGAACTTCAATACTCTAATCCATCTCAAGGAACTTTGTGCACTGCAAACTTCATGTCCGTTTCGTCTAACGATATGTAATTCATGTTTATGTTCACACCATGCGATTAGAACTAGGTTTCTTATCAATTGGAACACACATTGCGGTGGCCTCGAAATGGCTCAGACCCGTAATTGTACGTTTTCTTGTTTTGTTCATGTTGTTGATTCCTGATTCATACAAATGAGTATAAAAAGCATCTTCTCTGTACGATTAGTTAGGGTCATGCCATTTTATCCACTGTTTCTCTTATTAAGCAATCCATGCGCTCCGTTCGAGATACGTAAATGATTAGAATTAGCAATGGAAAGTACCAGTTACAGTTACATTGATTCCTTCTCATATTATACCATTAGTAATATCAGTGAGCGAATTCGTTCAGGTTGAAGTCTTTTCTTGATACCACATTCAACTTACTTCCATGAACGGTTTGATAACCCTTTAATTTCTCACGGAAATGAAAACTCGATTATGGCGAACTACTTATACTTCATTATCGGATTTTCCATCCATTCAAGTCCTATACTCTGGTCTATCTGACACCTACTGTCCTGCTAAAACCGAATAGAATGGAATGGGAATGCAAAATAATTGGTTTCATCGTCCCATGAAACAGGATATCCCTTTGATAGAACGCATGATCCGCACATCTCGCTGTCAGCCGTTAGGATGTCGTTCAAACCGATAATTTGCTCCGTCTATGTATGATTCACGTCTGATTCTTAAACCCGTCCATATGGATCCAGTAGGAAGAGTCTGTGTGGTCTTATTCTATCGGCGTTGGTAAAATCACTCTTATTTGCATCACAGCATAGAATAACTAGCCGCTTCAATCATCCGGTCAAAGCATTCAGGTGCACAGTTTTTGAGAGTTGTGCTCCTGCCGGCAACCATCAAATGGCAAAAATATTCTGTTCCTTATGTCTCCATAAGTTTAATGACGCAAAGTTTTCGGAAACATTACCACATAAAAGCTAACGCAATCCTTTCCCCAACGGATTCGTTGTTCAAAAGCAGTCAAATGACAAGCTAGATCTTCATGTACTGGTGAGAACCTTGACAAGTTCACAGTTGAAACTTGACCATAGCCGATTACCTAATCATAGCGCATCACCATAAGTTGCCGGAAGGCAATGCACAGATCATGAAAGGTTCGTGTTTTTGTTTCAAGATCCGGATATCTCTACGACATCATCGGGTACAATTTTCCAATTAGTATTGATAAAATTTCTGCTATCAATGATTTGAAACAATTTCATCCATATGCCGAATAAGATCAATTTTGGATTATAACTTTGTCAGAAATGAACTTTCTGAATCCTTACTCGGTTTATCTCGTACTTTCTTTCACGAACCGGATTACGGTCCTGGAAATATTTCCGAAATCGGGCAAATGACTGAGGATAACAGGGTTGGAACCCATGGCATTCTTACTGGCCTTACAAAGATATCAACTATCTATAACCTTACTGTGGCGTGTGATCACTTCGTCTCACCCCAACTTGGTCTCAACAGCAATTTTTCCAGTGACGAACGGGAATATTTTACGTCAAATTCTCATTGCATAGAAAGTTTATTTTAAACTGAGGTGGTAATCTACCGGCACTTATGAACTCAACCGAACCATTCCAAACAAGTGCCGGAAAGGACCTATTGGAAGGGGGTTCAAATTTAGATTTCGGTTACTACCCACGTGTAGTTCTCTTGGTCATTTTTGTGTCCTTCTAAGGTCACGAATTAACTCCGGCGGTATGAACAAATTTGAGGTATCCTTAGTCAAACGGTTCGTGGATTCAATACACCATTATTACCAATCCAGAATGATGCAACACGCGACAGTTATGGCAAAGGAAACGTGTCAGAATAGGGCCAATATTCTTCGTTCTAAGAAAGAATATGCTTTAAAGAATGGCTACAAAACAAATTTGCAATAATTTACTCCGCTTAGCACGTTTCGTGATCGTTGATCTTGTTTATCTTATCCAAATTCAATAAAATAAACGCAATGCAGTGAACATTTGCCGATCTTTCGTAAGGTGGCGGTATTCAAATGACATTAATGTAGTCAGTATTGATTTTTGATTCATTTGTCCAGCTCGAATTGTTTTGCCCGGCAAAATTGTCATTCTCCAAAAGCAGTAATCTTTGAATTTCATACTATTCACACATTCAAGGGCTTCTTGTTGAACTTAGGAGATATTTCAGCCTGTATAACTCTTTCACCAGATATCTGGAAATAAAAATAAGACTGGTACCGGAAATTTTCAAGTCTTACGAGAGAGATCGGTTTGGTTATTCTTTTTCTGGTGTTCCTAGGCAAACTTTCATTCCTACTGTCGTGTGACGGGTTGAAGCAATTTGAAAATAGCTGTATAAGAAAAGTTGTTCTATTCACGTGGATGCAAATCGGGTGTTCAAAATAATATATTTTACCTCTTCTGATACTAAAGACAACCGGTGCTAGTCTCCAAACATGATTCCTTGTAAAACAGAACAGTGGTGCCGGGATTAGGATTGTCACGGATCGGCACTGTCACACCACTTCAACATACCTCTGATATGTGATTACATATAAGAATATTACAGATACTCATGCGTGCTCAGTAATACTGCTCCTAAATTTTAATTCAGACATCTAGTTGAATCGGAGTTTTGTGCAAATTACGCCCGGCCAACAAATACAACCAAAGTAACTTTATTGTTTATGTACTTGAAATAGTTTCATTGGGAATGAGGTTTTCTAAGAAAATGTTAAATAATAAAATAGTCACGTTGGGATCTTGATTTCAAAGTCATGCAACTCCACCAAATGCATTAGAAACTGTCCAAAATCTAACGTATTAGAAAAAGAACCGATAATTTGGCTACGCTCGAATTTCTGTCTCAGCGGGGATGTTTATAGTAGGAGATGGAAACGTGGAACACACGTGAAATGGGTTTTGTCATGACCCAGGATAAAGGGTCATGCCGCTATTTGTAATACACTAGGTGATCGATACGTCAATCGTCAAACGTTGGCTGATCTACCAACCAACTACCGTGTTCTAACATACTAGAGATTCAGACATTTGTGAAGAAGTAAAACTGGAAATAACAAAAACCATCTGTTGGTTGTTGTGGTACGGAAATGACACCTGACTCAGAGCACGAAGCTGGTAAAGAACACTGAACGACACGTCCAGCAGCTCCCAGATTCAAATGCAAATACATTGGTGAGATAAATGTTACTGATCTCTGTACTATTAGGTTTTCGTCCTTTCGTTACTGGACGATATTTTTGTAGAGCCATTAGATGTCGCGTTCATGCAGCTACATGTTCATCCCCAAGTTAATCAGAAGTTGGGTTTTGTTGAGCAACTTGTACGAGTCTTTGAGAATTCCTTACGCCATAGTTTTCATTTGGCCTGTCAACATACACGAATCCTAAAATACACTATATGCATTCAAATCTACTTGAACCTTGAAGGGTAAAATTAATTTCTTTCTTTTGTGCTTACATGCATGACTGAATGACTTCGTCACAACACCTGTGTTGAGAATTCCAGCTTACTTCGAGGCCCACGTGATCGGTCAGTTTGACATGTGACTCCGTTAGAACGGTGAACCGAAAATTTGCCTGAAGTCAACAGGTTGGAACAGTACCAATGTTGTCTATGACTGTTACGATCAATAATACCGAGAGCATATGGTGGCAATATCATCATTTATAGGAACCCTTCGATCATGGTGCATATTCCCCATTGACTGTACGCACTAAAGAAGTGTGGCTCGAGGCTGAAAGAACGTGGGTCATGGATAAATAACTTTGAATGTTTTGCCTAGTACAGTGCTAAAATCGCCGATATAGTCTGATCGTGATTGTTGCAATAGGCTAATATCATATGGAAAGCGTTTATTGCAAATATCTAGCGGAACAAGCTGTTTTTGACTTCATTACGTGAACTTGCTTAACATGCCTTTTCGAAATAATTTGGAGATGATCAGATTGAATCGCTATTTGTTTTGCTGCGTAAAACTTATGGTTATTAGTCAAACACGTGAATGAAAAACGGTTTGCTAAATAAGCTGGTTTCCGATGAATTGTCACGTTTACCGATACCGGAATACACTTCACAAAATACCAAATCACGAAATCAAAGTGGAAATGTTCAGAATTCCTTCATCAATTAAGGATGGACTGGAATTTCGGTTGTTTTTGCATTCCACTCTATCCAGAGCCACGAAATCCGAAGCGTGCGGTTCACACTTTCATTGTACATATCTTAGGATTGTCTGTTTGTTGTTAATCCCCTGAAAATTGCGCTGGTACTTGCTCTACACTTTCAGAAACCTAGCTAAATCCAGACAAGAGGAGAAGGCGACTGGAAGTAAGGAGGAATTCAACCAAATTCTTGAAGTTCACAACTTAAGTCCAATCATTTTCGATGGTCCAGTTCTGAGAAATTGCATTTGTAAAGTTCATTTGACGCGTAAGGGAAACTCATCAAACTGAATCTCACTTTATCAAATCCCAGATTGTACCCTTCCATTTTCGATGGTATCACGGTATCCATCTCGCTTGATTCCCTTGTTGCACAAACTCAGCATTGTTTAGTATGCTTTCATCGCCGCTTGTCTAATTATCGCCCATTGTTCGGGACTTATTTCAGCCAAGGTCTATTCAGGGGCTAACCGCGTCCTAGTGTTTGATTCTAATCAACAGCTTTTCCTGTCTTTCGTTGACCTAATTTTCCATGCTTCATGTTCAATAGGCTTTGTATCCTTATACCATCCTGCGTTCTCACTTGAATGCATATTGTTTTCCCACGTAGAATCGGTCAGGTGTCTCGGTGACCTCGGAGCTTCCATGTCATGCTAACTAAATATCGCATCTGCATGTTTATCCAGGGCAAGCGCGTTGTAGTCAGGGTATGTACTTTCTATCCATTCATCTATCCCGTTTTACTTTTCTTGGATGGCCAATTTTTCCCTGTACAAAAATCGATTTTCTTTTCTTTGCAATGTCTCAGTCCTTTGCATCCCGTATGAATCCGCTTTTACTCAACCTAAGTAATTGATATCGAGCAGCGATTTATCATTCTGGATTTCGGCCTAACTTAATTTCCCTTGACTCCTTCTGAAGTGATCGTTTTATGAGGTACCTGTGAATTCCTCTTTTGCGTTGGTTGAATGAGGAGTAGGTAAGTCGAAACATCAAGGTTAATATCAAGACATGAGAAGTCAGAAATGGGATTTAAAACAATTTAATTTGTATCTGCTGCGTAATAAACAGCAAGATGAGGAATATGACATTCTTTCACCTGAAAGATTTATCACAAAGACTTTTCATGGTCTCAGTTCGTTACCTCGATAGGGAGTGACTTAGAAGGACTGTAGCGATGATGAATTGGTTGGAAGTACTCGGTTCTTAAACAGTTTTTCTAAGCTGCCTCGGCGTTGAACTGTATGAAATTCCCGTGTTGAATAGGAAAGTTCTCAACTCTTCGATCATGTTCGTCAAATGTGCATGCCTGAGTATAGACATTTTAGCTACGCCGTTTGATTGAGGGTGTTATGGATGTGCAAATACAAAGTGACAATCTGTCGATTTCAGCCACTCGTCCACCTTCTGAGCTGTGGAATGAGTTTCGTTATCCCCGACCAGTTGCAAAATCTGAAGTGAATGACTTGGTAAAATAAAACTCTGGCAATCTGCAATGCGAATCAATCAATACTGCAGCGTCATATTTATTTGGGAAGAATCCACAGTAGTCTGTATAAACACGCTATCAGGCAAAGGAACCCCTTTCGGAAGCCCGAAAGTGAATTTAGTGTGCACAATCGTCGCAAAGTTTGGTGACCTGTAAAGTTCGGGCCACCCGTATGTTATTTTCGCCAAGGATTTTGGTTTTTTCCGCATCAAGATGACCAAATTGTAAATCTGCCAGAACGACAGATTATGAAGTGGGAGACACAGTAATACGATCGTTGAAACACAACACCATGTCAACAGTAATAAAAATATTATTCTTGTATCGACAGCATTTAGAATAAGGTCATCTGACATCTGCTTTCCACTGTTGCAAACACAGAACAAAATGGAATGATAGTACGTCTTGGTTACGCGAATCTAATCCAGTAGATTGAGAAGAAGGGGTTGCGTAAACAATAAGTCACCAGAAGAAGTCTCTTTGGAGACAACGCATCAAGACAGTTAATGTACACTGGGAACATATTCAGCTTTTTGGTGCTGGATATCACAGGAACATGCACTGAACAAAATGTCCCATCGTCAGACTATCGCTGTAAAAAATTTCACCAGGGTAGAGTGCGACGAAATTCAGCGTCTCGTGATCTGTTACAGTAATGAAATGAACTAATAAGTATTTTTTTTCAGTCGAATAATCGCTCAAAATGCAGCTGGGACCTCTTGTTAGGTGTGACACTATTCTCATCCAGCAGGAATAAGAGTGCAAGAAATAGCGAGTACCGAGTGAGCATTTTGTTCTAACGTCATTTCAGTGCTAGTGCGAGGTGGTTCATCCACGATGCCCGTTGTCTTTAATTGTGAATAACACTGAAGGGAACTCAATGAGAAATGAAGTTTGTTCAGAGATTTGGACGACGGTGAGTAAGACAAAACCAAAAAGCGAATAGGATTGGGTTGGAAGCCAAAGGGTGTAAAGTTCTGCGATGAAAATATAAATTGATCAGTCGTCATAGCAACATTATGATTACGAAATCGCGCAAGCATTCATCGTATAGTTTTTTTGTGGGTGCATTTATTATTTTGTCATCCTGCTTATCACAAGCATCACCTAGATAAGAAATAGTAGCATTAATTTCCCTCTGAAAACAATAGGGCCAAATTTTGAAAAATTACATTGCAACGGTCCAAACGGAATGCTTTCGATTGTTAACTCACTAGACTCATCATCGGGTGGGGTTGTAGGATGCTCCTCGAACGTTGGCACCAGAGATGAACCTCAATCCATACAAATGGTGAACGATATCATCGGGTACATGTGTCGAGGAACTTGACTGTATAGGGAATTTGTTCACCATAATCCCGTAATCATCGCAAACCCTCGGGATTCTACCATCCTATTTACCTTTTTTTTTTATCTTTTTACTTCCTTTATTAATGAAACAACAATGTCAATTTTCAGGAAGGGGACCGCGGCCATCAGAGGGCTGCTAAGTGGGGAAGTTGACGGGCGGTGGGAGGATTCGAACCCGTAACCTTCATGTCCAGACGCCAAGGCACTACCCGTTTGGCCACCGCCGGCCATGACAAGGGCTATAGTCATAAAACAGAAGAACTTACTGGTGCCAGAATTCCTTGATCCACCAAATGGTCTGTGGTGTGCTCGACTCGATAGACAGTGAAAAATGCCAAGAAGATATTAAGAAATTTTATGCAGTAATTATAGAAACTGGAGAGTCCATGAAAATAAAGAGGCATTGTTGAGTGTTAGAACTTGAGTATGTTAAAGAAATTACGCTTGCCTCTAAAACGAGCAGTTCATGTCCAGCAACATTCTTCACAGAAACATTGATTACTTTCATACAAACGAAAGACACAAGACCGTACTTGAATTAATTTGAACTGCTGAAACCACACACGGAACGAGTGTGATGAACAGTACAGGACTTGAGGATATTTGATGTTTTGCATTTTACGATGCTAGTGCGCATGTGACTGAAGATCCACATCGGGTTTCGTTATATTCTTAGTTTGATGACTCCATTGCGATGACGACATCAGAGAATCAGATGTGCTAGTCGCTAGCTATAGTTCCGCAAGAACAATAACACTGAGGGCCTAAAATGATGCATACATAAAAAAAATTCGCCGAATAAAACTTGTGATTCGAGGTTAGAAGAAGTTGTTTCGGCAATCAATTGATTCCACAACTCTGTTTAAAACTGATCACCAAAATTATAGCAAACTGCTTGCGTCTTTAATTGCAGATTGAATTCACGAATCGACTGATCATCTCTACGCAACAGGCAGCAAAATGTGTCACGTCCGCCAGCTTCGAAAGTGACAATTTTAAGGTGTCGAAGGCGCAGTTCTTTCACCTCCTCATAGGTCATTTCGACAGGTAGATCGGGGAAAAGCCAACTTTCTCAACCAATGAGTAAGCTTCCTTTCGAGTCAGAGATGAAAATGAGTACATTGAATTTCCGGATCAAGGTTTTATTCGTAAGAAACCAAACCTTGAAATAATCTCAAAATCACGTGGACTTCAACAAATATAAAGAGTTTCTAGTGTGCATCGATCCGTCGACAGGGTTCACATCAAATCAAATCAGTTTACTGGACTGGTGGCCAATGCCTTTGGTAGTCCAGTTCCTTGTGCCTGTGAGCACACAGAGCCAGGATACTCTGTCCACGATGCCAGCTATGATATTCTCAGATAATGTTAGATCGAGAAGTAGTCACATGAGTGAACTTCGACCCAAAGCTCCCAAAAGAAAATAAAGAGGACGATAATGATCTTCAAAACGGGACTGTGTTCTTCGTAATCCCAGATACAACGGGTTAGGTACAGCTTAAATTAAATTATATGAGAAATACGAGGTGGAGATTACTGGTCTCATTTATTACTATTACCATTATCAGTATTGTTAAATTTCTGCACATCATTACAATTGCCTCAGGGCTGGGTTCTGACAGTCTGTTGCCACCTGCTCTAAAGCACCGTGCTATGACCATGAATTATACACACATTTTACTAATAAACACATCGTCTATTTTGTCTTCTGTCTCTGACTGCTTAAGTTCCGTCACTATCGTCCCCGTCCAAAAACACGGTAATTCTAGAGCTTTTTTCGCACGACTCCTTAATACCTACCGGTTCTAAATTGGCACAATATCCCCGGCCTAAGCTCCTATTTTCTTCCGTAAATCCTCCGACAGTCCTTTTTAGTTTGCTTTCAAATCGAACCGGTCCACTTTGGACGCGGCCGCCTTTCTTATCATGGTTGAAAGTCCACAAATCCCTCGAGGAAATCTGCATGTTGCACCTTCGCAGACTAGTCAGGTGCATTCGATTCTGTCTCACGGTCTGTTGTACTTCACCAACTGTGAACATTCGTTTTTTTCAGGTCGTTATTCGAATGGCTGTCCAGTCATTTTGCCAACCGAACCCGGGTGCACGAGAGTTGGCGGTAAAACATCAACTCGTTGGTCATCTATTCGGGCGTGTTTTAGTGGGCTATTCTTTCCCCACATCTGTTCTCGATGTGTTTTCGAGTGACCTATCCACTTGTTTCTCGTGTCACTTCCCTAAGTTTGCTGTTGACTTTTCTAGCAAAGATGACTTTCATAGATTGTTAATAAATTGCCCTGCATATAGAGTGGTCTGTACAAATCAGTTTAAATCTTGGTACATCCATTGTGCTTCGAACGCCTGTTTCTTTTCTCTTTCTTTTCTTCGATCAACCTGTCCATTTGAACATTGGTGTATTAACTCGATATTCGGGGTCGATTTTGTGAAATACTCAAGAGTCATTATTGATAAAATTCCGAAGTGAGATTCTCACATCGCCGTCGGTTTAGGGGATTTTTTACGGTTGTCAAAAGATTTCGACATTACTAAGCGAAACGGTGCACCATCTTCCGTTTTGTAAACTAATGTGTTTTACCAATTCTTCTTCATTGTCCTCTTGGGATTTTCCAAGTTTACCTAACAAAGACTTTAAAATTCTCCGTAAGGGACTCTCCGTTTTTAAGCGAGTGTCTACAATACTGCCAACGTAATTTTTCATTCAATTGTGTGATCAACACCTATCTTCATGTGGAAGTTTTCTCAAAATTTACTTTAAGATCCCGTTCATCTCCTGCACAACAATCTCTTAAAGCTTTATTCTAATATTTCTGGACGATACATTTTTTTCTTTCCATAGGCTCCAGAATAAATCTTTACATGAATTTCACTGTCTTTGATTAGCACGTACTCTGACAAGCTGGGACCGTGTTTAAGCCAACTGCCTGAGTAATCAATTACAAGTCCTTAGCTGATTTACTTGAATAGTTTTTCTTCCCAGTGTCTTATTCCTCTTCTGTGCAATTTGACGAGAGCAGCTGATGTTTCATTGTTCTTGACTGAAATGCGACGTTCATTTACGCAAAATGTCTACACAGTGCAGTGTAATACAATGAAGCGCGATACAATATGATGCGCTGTCCATCAGTTATTCGCTAACTGGGTAACAGTTTATTTGCTATATATATGCATACATATATATGTTATAAGTAGTATGTGGATGAGTGAAAAAATATATATACATATATCTTCTTGCTTGTTTAATTCGTTAAGTCACGCTCTGCCAGGTTGATTTTTTCCAGATTCCTCCTCAAGTAGATGGAAAGCTTCGATGAATTCTTTTACAGCATTCCATTGTTTGGTTTCAACGTTCGCTCTTCACCCCCCAGAAGGCAGCTTTGCATAAAGATGGGAAGACTATTAGTGTTAAAAAAGTGAAGAAACTCTTGGTTATCCAGAATTATCCCATTGTTTTCTAGAAATTTTATATCTGTCAATATTTTGATTTCTGAAGATGTAGGTGATTATTTTCGCTGCCGTTCAAAGGCTATCGAAGGAAGAAGTATTTTGGTAATAGGAGGAGATCGAAACCGTCATGTTCGTTTGCGAATACCAAGCTATCGATTAATGGCCACTGGCGACCAGAAATGAGAGAGAAAAGTAAAAGTAAACGATCACCACAGAACACCATGAAGGTTCATATTTCAGCTTAAGAATAATTTCATGTTCATTTTGGAGATGTCGATGGTAACGTCGATGTGGGCGTTAGCGGACTTGTCGCAAAGCTTCTGCTTCGTCGGTGATGACTGTCGGACAACACATGGATTCAAAATCTATCCAGCTGTCTTGGGTTTTTTTGATTTTAATACCAAATAAGCATTAATTATATGTCCGTCGAAATCATCTCCCATTGGTCGCTACGTGTTGGTTTAATCAGTCAACTAATGATTTCGTGTTCTGCTAGTTATCAGCTGTCTGCCTCGATATGAATAAAATGCCATAGTGGTATTAATTCACATTTACTTCGAGGTTATTTAATTTATCGCTTGCTTGTTCTTCCTATTATGTACACCAAAATATCACTGAGATAGTATCGTTCTTCACTTTATTCAACAGCATCGGAACATCTTCCTACCGGTGTCGGCCCGTTAAATGAGTGACTAAGCATCTACGCAGATGAAAGTAACCGTTCTCAACATATAGTTTACGTCCTGATTTCCGGCACCGTTCCAATTGTCGAATGAGACTTCTGCCCTTGAAGGTCAACTTCAAAAATGCCTCGTATGAAGGTAAGGCCTATTCATTTTGTTCCCCTCAGTCATAGCCGGAAGCGCATCCAGCCACTGGACACTCTTACTTCATTGTTTAGTTTTGTAGTAGTGACCTCTTCAGGACCGCTTTCATTTCTCTACTTCTGGGTATGGTATTGACGTCAATAGCATCAGGTCACGTGTGAATAGGTGTCGTCAAATGGACGCCGTGAAGTTGCGAACACACTCAGTCAAACCAGTGATGAGATTAGCACTTAACCACACCCCCAAAAAAACCGGACTCGTGTTTCCAATTAATTACAAACAGAAAATACGAATGATCTTTCCGAGGGGACTTGGTTTTGGAAATTAGAGCAGATATTAAAAGTGTATTGGAAAAACGTCTATCTGCTACTCTAAAACAGTCACGTGGAGAAAATTGTATCACCAAAGCGGAAGTTGAAAGCTTATCAACAAATGGCTTGAAAATGCAGTGCACATATGGTTCACCAAGAGTTGCACAAATCTAAGTGTCATTGAGGGCCACTGTTTTGGATGACGAACTCCCCGTATCGTTCGTTTGCCTACTTTTTTTTCAATTGGAACGGACAGCATCAGAACGTCTTTGTAAACACATCTGACTTCATGAAATAAGTCACCATGTGATATCATCGCTCAACTCACCATTAAGAAACCATGGAAGCACTGTACAGCTGTTTCATCCTTGTTAGGAATCATCAGCAGTGCATATGCACCGCACCCGAACTGGCACGCGAACCCGAACAAGGACGAACGATTCTGGGTCAAACGCCTTAGCCATTACGCTACCGGACAGGCTCTGAACGGTTTGTCGAAATTCACCACATGATGCTGCACATATCCGTGACTGATTTGCACGGTTACTGTCCGCTAGCTCAAGCGGTCGACCCATACTGATAGATGACTTCTCTGCATGGTGAATTATTTCATGAAATCATTCAATCTCCTACTACTAACACGTACATCTGAATTCGTCAAGACCATTGAAAATCTCAATGTCTGAAGAAAACCATAAGCTTCCCGAATGTTTTAATACCTATTGCCAATGTTCCTTTAATAAGGATTGAATTAATTATCTAATTACATAGAACAACCTTAGTTGTACGTCGAGATTCGCAGTGGTGGTCCTGCTAACCATATAGCAGGCAGTTCTATCAGTAAGCCGATGGGTGTAACGATGGGATCACCATTCGGAACTTTGTGTGAAAAAATATTTATCGGAAAACTTGGAAAAAAGAAACGAACAATGAAATTTCAGAGCTGCTTATCTACTACTGCTATGTGGAAATTTTCGCACTACTGATTACAGCTAAAGAGGTTTAGGCAGTGTTAAGAAGCACTGTTCATGTTTACTCATCAATTAGGCTTATAATGGAAACAGACCAATGTGGAAGAATGCGCACTCTCGGTATGGAGTAACTGTGACTAACAAGTTGTTCGTTGTCGTATTGGATTTGGT
>LUCM01011427.1:85285-123905 GCA_008360955.1 Fasciolopsis buskii
GCCCTTGAAGGTCAACTTCAAAAATGCCTCGTATGAAGGTAAGGCCTATTCATTTTGTTCCCCTCAGTCATAGCCGGAAGCGCATCCAGCCACTGGACACTCTTACTTCATTGTTTAGTTTTGTAGTAGTGACCTCTTCAGGACCGCTTTCATTTCTCTACTTCTGGGTATGGTATTGACGTCAATAGCATCAGGTCACGTGTGAATAGGTGTCGTCAAATGGACGCCGTGAAGTTGCGAACACACTCAGTCAAACCAGTGATGAGATTAGCACTTAACCACACCCCCAAAAAAACCGGACTCGTGTTTCCAATTAATTACAAACAGAAAATACGAATGATCTTTCCGAGGGGACTTGGTTTTGGAAATTAGAGCAGATATTAAAAGTGTATTGGAAAAACGTCTATCTGCTACTCTAAAACAGTCACGTGGAGAAAATTGTATCACCAAAGCGGAAGTTGAAAGCTTATCAACAAATGGCTTGAAAATGCAGTGCACATATGGTTCACCAAGAGTTGCACAAATCTAAGTGTCATTGAGGGCCACTGTTTTGGATGACGAACTCCCCGTATCGTTCGTTTGCCTACTTTTTTTTCAATTGGAACGGACAGCATCAGAACGTCTTTGTAAACACATCTGACTTCATGAAATAAGTCACCATGTGATATCATCGCTCAACTCACCATTAAGAAACCATGGAAGCACTGTACAGCTGTTTCATCCTTGTTAGGAATCATCAGCAGTGCATATGCACCGCACCCGAACTGGCACGCGAACCCGAACAAGGACGAACGATTCTGGGTCAAACGCCTTAGCCATTACGCTACCGGACAGGCTCTGAACGGTTTGTCGAAATTCACCACATGATGCTGCACATATCCGTGACTGATTTGCACGGTTACTGTCCGCTAGCTCAAGCGGTCGACCCATACTGATAGATGACTTCTCTGCATGGTGAATTATTTCATGAAATCATTCAATCTCCTACTACTAACACGTACATCTGAATTCGTCAAGACCATTGAAAATCTCAATGTCTGAAGAAAACCATAAGCTTCCCGAATGTTTTAATACCTATTGCCAATGTTCCTTTAATAAGGATTGAATTAATTATCTAATTACATAGAACAACCTTAGTTGTACGTCGAGATTCGCAGTGGTGGTCCTGCTAACCATATAGCAGGCAGTTCTATCAGTAAGCCGATGGGTGTAACGATGGGATCACCATTCGGAACTTTGTGTGAAAAAATATTTATCGGAAAACTTGGAAAAAAGAAACGAACAATGAAATTTCAGAGCTGCTTATCTACTACTGCTATGTGGAAATTTTCGCACTACTGATTACAGCTAAAGAGGTTTAGGCAGTGTTAAGAAGCACTGTTCATGTTTACTCATCAATTAGGCTTATAATGGAAACAGACCAATGTGGAAGAATGCGCACTCTCGGTATGGAGTAACTGTGACTAACAAGTTGTTCGTTGTCGTATTGGATTTGGTTGTGTAACTGTTGACCCTGATTGTTGGGCCTAGGGAGCTTCTGTTCACGTTGGTCTCCCTTCGTGTTGTCCTTTTCAGATTGTGGCGCGTATGAATCTCATCGACAGACACTACTTCTAGTGCATATTACACAACCAAGGATGGAACGCAGAATTGTTGGGTGAAGTGCCTAAAGAAAGCCAACCTGGTTGAGACAGTAAATTAGGTCTTACAAAACATTTCATACAAGCAAGGAAAAGCAACATTACACGACACGTCAAATCCGACTGTTTTACACTTTCTAGCCCAGCTCTATATGAATACTGATGGGACAGTTAGTGAGCACAATGATAAATCTTTTCCGTAACAAGTTCCCCCGACTGGGAAAAATCACATTGAAGGCTAAAAGACACCAAATGATCACCTAAAGAAAGCATTCTCTCGGATAAATCACCGGAAGACTGGCCAGCTGGGGAGATTGGCTAGGAGTGCACTACTCCAACATCCCATTCCTGACCCATGTAAACTACCGGAATTTGTCACCGATCTAGGCTCAACCTGGAAATTTTTCGATCGTGTTCCCTACCGATAATCATAGTCGCTAACCTTGTCCCTTACTCTTTCCAAGGAAGCTTGTAACCTTTGATTTTCTCTGTTGTTTTCGTTAGTCATTTCTCTTCCCGAAATTTCCCTATGAATATTTACACACGATTGAGAAGGAAACGGGAAAAGTTGAATTCAACCTGTCCTATGATGAGGTTGGTTCCTGATTTTATAGACATTCCGAAGGGAAGTGGATGCATGAATTTTTCGAGTATCTTTCAAATCAGTTATAAATAGGACCCATTAAGTTGTTTGCTGCAACGATCGTGAAAGATTTCGTTCTCCTGGAACATTAGGGGCCGACCAGATTAATCACTTAGTGTCTTTCTGATTGAATGGTATACGAAAATCAAGTCCAGTATTTCTCAAGAAGCTATCTCTTACTATTCTCTCTTTAAGCAACAGTATAATTCGGTTATTTTCAAGACTCCTCAGAACAGTAGTTCGAAGAACATTCAAAGCCGTCGAGTTGAATATATCCAACTCTTAATTAATCTGGCTACCATTGAAATACTCCTGGATGGATTACAATCGTGGATCACACCTGAGGGTGTTTATCAGTTCACCTGTTCCTGTCACGTTGACTATTTTGATCGTACTAGAAGAAAGCTCATCAAAAGGATTCAAGAACATCATTTTGGTCATTTTCTGGACACTGGAAATTTGTTCATTCTTGTATGAAATACCATGGAATCGGTCTAATCCAAATTAGGAATGCCATATTATGCATTGCTAACCCTATGGCGACCAAAATTTTGCCTTTCTGGGCTATATTAAAAACAACGGTTGCAGAGCTGGCTAAAGAGTTTGACTTAAACATTGTTCTGGCTAACTCGGCTCCTTACGCGTATTGATTAATGAGTTTTCATGAAATAATTTACCATGTAATATCATCGCTGAATTGAACATTGAGAATCCATGAATGCACTTTACGGCTGTTTCATCCTTGTTATGACTCATTAGCAGTGCATATCCATTGCACCCAAACTGAGACGCTTACCAGGGGCGAATGATTTTGAGTCGAACGCCTTAGCCATTACGCTACCGGGCACGTTCTGAACGGTTTGTTCAACTTCACCACATGATGATGTTGCACATATCCGTCACTGATTTGCACGACCACGAACCTCTAGCGCAAAGCGATCGACCCCCTACTGATAGATGACTTCTCTGTTTTGTTCGGAATTTCAGAACTGAACTCTCTTAGTACGCCTTTTTAACCTATATATAGTATTGGCATATCTCGAGAATGGAAAGATGGGTAAAATTCTTCCCTTAACCCGTTTTTTGTCGGACAAGCGCTGGTCCCGGTGCCCCAGAAAGCAGATATTTCGTACTGTTCCAACGCAAAAGTTTTCAAAAAAAGATGACATACGGAAGAAAATATTGTCTCCAAGAAAAAATAATCTAATAATATAAGTGGATAACCTCAGACATTTTGCACCTTCTTCCGAGGTCCATGAGAATATCTGGTCTATTCTGTTGAAATTTAACTGGAAACAATAAGGCATGAATTATGTTTATATTTTACAATGCAATAACCGATACACAACAACTAAGCAATGCTTTGATCTACCTTGAAAAGCAACCAGTCCTAACTGGATTTGGCTGACCACGTGTATTGTTCCTTGTTCTTTCGGTCACATAAACTCATTCAAAAAGAATTGAATAGTGATCTAGCTGAAGTTTTGCCGCTGAATGTCCAATGAACGACACACACACGCACGGTGAGCTACTGACTTTTCGAGACCTGCTTCCTGTTTGAAATGCCGCGCTAATCTGTCAATGGTGGCCACCCGAGCAGTGAATAACAATGAGGAGGTCGCATACTTCTAACGCCAAACGCGGCTGTTTTTGATCACTGAATCGGAATATCACAAAGCATGTGTACGTGTAATCACTTCCATGCCGAATTGCTCTCCGGACTGCGACAATTGTGTCGCATCCTTAGACAAGCCGTGTGTGCTGCTCAGCTTATGCAATTCTTCGAGACCATAAAAGACGATCGGATATCGCTGAGTTGTGGAATACATCTTTACAGATCCGAGCAGCGGACATTGCATTTGTACCATACGGTCAATGAAATCAGCCACAGAGCAAAACAAAAGTACAATCAGTTTGAGAATTTGACCTGTTGAGAAATGTTTTCGGTGGAGAATAAGCCTTTCCAATTTTTAGTTCCGAGAAGTTCATGAGAAGAGTATTAGTTGTTGATAGAAGTCTGTCAGAAGGATTCATGCCACAAAAGTAGCCGGCGAAAATAATAAAAGGTGCTGATTTCTACATCATTTCTCTTGATACGGTGTATTATGATCGGCTTTTCTTTGTGTCACAACTGGTAGGATTATCAACCGGATGAACGTGGTCGAAATCAACACGAGAAACAGACGTTTCAGACGGGAACTATATTTATCACCACTATTATGTACACATAATCTCCGAAATCCCAGCATGTACTGGGAAGCAACCAAAGTGCAAAGCGATCCATTGTAAAGCACAAAAATGTATCAGGCTGTTCTAAATGCAATACGATGACATGGATCGTTTGCTGCCCTGACTCCATATCAAAAGTTCAAATCTACTTGCGTATTAATTGAGAATGATATAGTGTTAATAATACAGCGTTGTTGGTAGATGTAGTGTACCAGCGTCTCAACTACCATGGGCAGTCTTTCTCAAGGCAAGTTTTGCAATCAAATAAATAAAATCAAAAGCACATGATAAGGTAATAAATCTGATTGTCGACCGCATTCCTCCTTTGGAGATCATCCTCATAGTTGGATCCGTTCTGAATTTTTGGTTTAATTCTTCTGCAAGTCAATCATGCAATTATCATGTCTCAACCAATACCCTGATCATTTTTTTCAAAGTTAACCGTTCTTAATCCGTAACAGTTTCGAACTGAAAACAGTGAAGTTTATCTTTCGATTTTAACCTGTTGTTTCGCACAGCTGTTGGGAGATGGAATTTAATAGAGTAACCGTGGATTTAACTGAATGTCAGCCAATTCGGTGTCAAATGGGTCTCACTGCTGACCTTTTAGGTCGGATATCCTGGTCGTTAAAACCGAAGAGTGAGACTTGGTTTTCACTGACCTCAGAAATTCGTTAAGTTTTCCAGTTCCAATATCTTCGGATCACATCCAAACGGGATATCAACACTCCCAATGAAACCGGTAACTAAAAACCTATATCCATATATAGTTTCTGGAATAAAGTTTCTAAAGAGAGAAAAATGGATGCTGACGATTCGGGGCTGTAGTACTACTATAGCATTTGCCTCACAGAACTCTAGACAGATGCGTGGAAAGCATACTTCGCTTTTTTCTTTATTAATAAACAGGAAGAATACACCATTTTTAGTAGGCTTCAGGTAACAGAAGACTGCCAAAATGGGAAGTCGATCTGTTGTGCAGCGACGTTCACGTCCAAACGCCACGCCATTATCTACGCAGTACCCACGGATGTGCTGATAACTCAGTGATTCTTAGTTAGGTTTATTCGTAGTGATCGTTTGGTGACTTCACGCCAAAATTAGACCTAGTGATATGCCGGGGGTCGTCCAGTTCTCTCTGCACGAGCGCAGATTTACAAAACGGCTTGCATAACATCAGGTCATGATTGTCGTTTTAGCACTTTAGACTGCTACTTAATGCCTTTAAGTAATAATCGGCAACCATGATCAACAATCAAACAACGGGCTTCTTTCACCAGACACCTGTGCACGCAAATACATTTGAACAGCGTGGATGGAATTGAGTGAGTCCTGATATATTTTTTATAGCACTACTTAATAGTAGTCCGAGACGAATTCACATTCCGAGAGTACAGCCTCGTTAGAAAAAAACGCCTCACAGAAACAATCACACCAGTTTACAAGACTGAAATCCCTTAGTGGAGCAGTAATTTCATGAAATGGTCCATTAGTTCGCTTTTCGAAGTGGTAAAAAGGAAACCCAAGATTTTCCTTTGCAGTACTTCTAATTCGGTCAACGCAATACAGGTGAAACGCTCCGTGATGATTTTAACCGCGGTACGCATTGTAAGTTGGAAACATTAGGTCGAATATCGATCTTATCTTGAACAAGGTTCTCAGATCAATCACCAACACTTCCAGGAAAGAATATAGAAAACCTGACGATAATCGGACCAGATATCTGAGGTTCGTTCTCTCGGTCTAAATTTCACTATCCAGGGAAGCTTCGGCCAGTTAGGTTTGAAAGTTCAGGTGATCGATTTTTCCATTCAGCTAACTGGTGTGATTCTTTTGAGGTAAACGATCATATGGGAAGAGAAACTGGTTCACCTTGACCGCGAGCAGCAATACTATAAACCTCCCAAATGGTCTGCCAGTTTATCATATGAGAACAATAAAAAATCCCAGGCGAACTAATCTGTTCTAATAGTAAGTCCGTAAAAAGGATCCGGGATAGTTGGCATGGACAAAAGTGATTTCTGAGGAAGACAAAAGTATTTTGAATGAAAGGCATACATCTAACTTGCTTCACAAAAGACATCAACAAACGTGATCAACCCTACGACAGGGGCGAGACTACGGCCTACCAAAAACACTAAAGAATTGTCCATATTGAATCCGGTCTCCACATAGCTCGGTATAGCTCGTTACCCAGCTGAACTTTTAAAATCGATCGGGGTAAAATCGCCATCATGTTTATTAGCTCACCATTGTGATTAGAGACATAAGTTCCAGGTCAAAACCACTTCAATACTCAAAAATCTATCTTCTCATAAGACAACAGCTCTCGTCTGTGAATACTTGTCAACAGGACTTTGCACAGAATCAAAAGCCGGGTCCTCAGGAAATGTAATCGGTGTATTGTCACAGCTTGTAGGCAGGAAATTTGGGCTAATATTGAACAAACGGTGACTTATAGAATCCAGTGTTCCAAGCAAATGGGACAGTTCCTTGTGAATCAGGCAGAAGACGACATGGATGCAATAAAACAAAACTATATCCAAAACACGAACGAATACCGGCGAAAACCTAAAAACTTTTGACCATGAGTTAATTTTTTTTCTTTCAACTCATCAGCTGGCAGATGGGACAGCAATGAGGTGCCCCTTCTAGAACCTCTGCCTAAAGACAATGCGAAAACACATCATCAATGGTATATCTGTGATTAGTTCATATGAAAGTCACGTGATACATTCCGGCACAGCTTTGCGCTAGCCTGCCTACATAATCACCTAATGTGAACCGCGGTGGTACGCGGTTGTGAAGCCCACATATTTCCCGAAGGCGATTAGACGAAATGTATTTCACCAATCAGGATATGTCTTATTTTACATAAAAATCGAACTGTAAATAAAATTTGAATGTTTTTCACCTGTTGTGGTTTTCTTGCTGTTTTCGTGTGCGTCGGAACCAATTCAGTGCCTACTGGCAATTCGTATCCCTTCGTTACTGTGACTGACCGAATTTTGTATACCTATTTTAAGCCTAAATACTGTGTAAAAGCAGGTGGGTGACTTCACTGACCTCGATTTATTTAAATATAACAAGCAACAACTACGATAAAAATTCGAACAAAGCACATCCGAAAATACGGCCCACGTAGAGAATGGCAAAGAACAATTCTCTTCCATTCATTCATATTTTCGCATACTGAAGAACAAACAGACTACTAGAATGTAGTGTTCGCCACAAGCTGACGTGAATGGGGCGTTATCCTGGCCGCGATAACTTGGCCCTTGTGTGGAAGAAGCGAAATGAAAGTCCTATTTCAATTCACAGGTCGGAAATTCCACATGAATGAAGATCCAGGTGAGCGAGCTTGTTTTGGAAGCACTTGCATCAGTCAATTATGGGTAGAAATTCTAATGCGAATTATCTTTCCATTAGTACATGTTAGTAGTAGGAGATTGAATGTTTTCATGAAATAATTCACCATGTGATATCATCGCTCAACTCACCATAAAGATAGCATGGAAGCAATGTACAGCTGTTTCATCCTTGTTAGGTATCATCAGCAGTGCATATCCACCGCGCCCGAACAAGGACGAACGATTGTGAGTCGAACGCCTTAGCCATTACGCTACCGGGCAGGCTCTGAACGGTTTGTTCAACTTCACCACATGATGTTGCACCTATCCGTCACTGATTTGCACGGTTACTGTCCGCTAGCTCAAGCGATCGACTTCTACGGAGAGATGACTTCTTTGCAGGTAGCCTAAGTATGACGAAGGCTTTGGGTATGACCTACAGAGCTTGATTACTTGGTACAAGTTAGTAGTAAGAGATCGGATGTTTTTATGAAACACTATTAGGCTTTTCGTAAATACATGATTCGTCAGTGGCAGCGATTCACTGAGGATGAATACAGCCCTGTTGGATGTGGATTTCGCATCCGATGGTGTTGTCATAATGATTGTTCTCTGAGGAATAATATTGAACTCGAGAATAAAATGGCATTTGTAGAAAGCGGTTCAGTATCGATTTCCGTTTTTGTAAAGCAAGAACAAACCATACGCAGTAATTGGCAATGCCAATTTTAGTCGATTAAATCGAAACTTTGACGTCTAGGTTGGAAGTTTTCGAACACAATGTACGACCGTTGTTTGCCAGGGAAGTAGAAAACCGCTTTCGGGAAGTAATCCATGTGATGGCACTAATGAGAGTTTAGTGTTATCGATCGATACTGATGAAGTGATGCACCAAAACCCGCTGAAATGAGAAAGCCAGAGGCCGTTTTCATCAGACCACGTTGATTGATCCATCGTCCAGGTTCCCTGATGCTAGAATTTTCATCACCTGAAACATTAGAAACCTAAGGAGACAAAATACCAAGGAGTTTTCTGAAAGGTAAGTGAAAAAATTAAAAGCATTCTGCGTCCAAACCTAAAGGTCACTATGGATACCGGAAAAAGTCCAACCAACTGGTGCAGGCGGTTTATTGGATATTGTGCTGACACATTCATGAATTGAACAGTCACAAACTGAACCCTAATTTCGCAGAAATAACACTTACAACCGTTTTAAACAGCGCCAAAAGATGCTTGGTCTCTTTGTTGGTTGTATGTACAACCACTTGGACGCTGCTAATGAGATTCGCAGTAAAATTCAAAGGAAAATTTTGGACTGTGAGAAAGTCAATATTGCACAAATCAGACCTCGACAATATCGGTCCTAGTTTTTTTGACAAGCTGTCTATCAACCGTAGGATCGAACTTAAGGCCATTGATTCCCGAATTCTTATCAGTGTAATATTAAACTAAAAACCTATTGATTCTACTTTCAGCACAACCTTTCGTCTCAAATATTCCGACATGTTTCCAACTGAGGGTTTTGGGGAGCATTAAGAAGAGCTCATCCTGGCGGTGCTCACGTGGATATGATCGCGGCGTTCGGACGTGAAATTCGCGGATTCGAACCCACCGACCTCTAGTCAACTTTACCACTCGGTAACCCTCTGTTGGTCGCGGGTGCCTTCTTGAAAATCATGTATTGTTAGTTCATAAATAACGGAAGTGAAAAAAGAAAGATTAGAAAAGATAAAAGTATTCCTGTATCATTCAACGATTCTTGTTCGGTTGGTAGGTGCATGGTGGCCGTTGAATAAAAATCTTGCTGTTTTGATGCAATTGCTGAAGAATGATTCTTCAGCATATGAAATCAGTTTTCACCGATAACCATTTGACTCAGGGTCGCAAAATTACATTTGCCATCGGACTATATTGCTCCTCAAAACACGGACCGAACGTTCGTTCATCGGAACAGACAGCTTCACGAATTTTGTAACAGAATCTTCATTCATTCGTTACAATTTTGCTCTCAATTCGTGTTGACTCACCCATCCATGTGATTCGACTCGATCCACCATACACGACCAGTGACCTACCGTCCAATTTAGGAGGTTCTATGAAGACAATTCAACAGTAACAACTTTATAAAACTTCTCTGCCTTAAGCGACTTGTACTCCGAAGTGGCTGAAATCTCCGCACCGATGTAGAAAAATGGCATACCATACCCGGAAGAAAACTGGGTTTGCCTTGGTGGTCATTCCAATAAGTTTGTCTTTTCTTCTCGAGGTTTCTCTTGATCGTCCAATCCGCGAACATACGCATTTACCCTCTTTCTGGTGTCGCTGGATCCACTTACACGTACCTTCTACGTTGACTCTTAATATTTTCGCTGTGAACTGTTTGAGTATATGTACTTTCCACATTCCAACTGATCATTTCTGAATTGCAACAATGCTCCCAGTTACGGACTCTTATCTTCCTTCATCTAGAAGTATACAGGTGAACGTTTCATTAATTTTTTTACCATCGGGTCCAAAGAATCACATGACATTTCAATGCCTATAGGCGATCGTTTGTTATCGCACAATCGAGGACAGGTTGGCCCGTTTGCATAGAGAACAGTTTGTTCAAACAATGCGACAAAGGGTGTGATGCCAACGTCCTGGCCTATGCATACACTGAGTTTGAATCGACCTGTCTACTCGCTTTTCTCTTGCTGTGTTTAGTCAAGCTTCTATCTTCGATCCTAGTTCGCATCGATCAGGACAGGTTCAATTGTTGTCGTTACTTTTGTAGCTTTTTGTGACGACTCATGCGCGAACGCAGTGAAACAGGCACGCCTCGTGGTCTCTAGGATCAATGAACAATTAGGATTTCACAATCATTCGAACTACCTTGCTGACCCTAATGTCTTACACACTATCTGTCTGCTTCACTCGCATTCATTAGCAAAACGGATCGCTTTTTGAGTCAACGACCGTCGCAGCACACAAGAGCATGGCTGTCAAAAACGACAGAGCCTAACTTCATGGACTCATATCGAGGGGTACTCTCCAACCTCTTCAGTCACGAAGCTCTTAGTTACATCGGATCACAAAGTCGATCTGACCCGAAGTCCCAAAACAATAGAATAAATCAAAACCCCGAACAACTGCAGTTCAGCAAGGTTATCCTCATCAGTATGGATTTGTCACTAATTCGCGCTTAGAAACGAGTAAGCCTGAGCATTGGTCTACCTTGAAACAAATCAATCGAGTTCCATTCACTGATCGATACACATCATTGATAAAACTTTTATGTTTAATCCAACGTAATCAAATAGATACCATAATTAAACAGAAAGCTGTAAACGTGACAAGTTAAAAGAAAGGTATTGAGTGGAAGAGGTAGGGCGAGATGTACGACGGAGGGACGGGCTTGGGTAAAACACGGCCACGGCGATTAGAGCAGATTTCGTTACTTGCATAATCCAGGATTCAGAATTTCGACGAATATGATCAAACGGTTTTTTCCACAAACCACTACTGAAATCTTTTGGTGTTGCTGCCATTGTCCTAAGAGCACTTGCCGGGTCAATCTTGTCCTTTATCGACCAAGTGTTGTAGTTTAACGCCAAACACCTTTTGGACTGTGCCTTATCCAAACGCAACGGATAGTGTTCTGCAATACGCTGAGAAGGGAACCTGGCCGTGTATCCGATGCACTGAGCACTACCGGTGCACATAAATTTATGTGGAACACGGGAGAGGATTGAGAAGGGCACTCATCCTTGGCTTAGGAAACAATGAATGTTTTCGATAGTACTGTGACATGTATTACCGGAAAGCAGTTGTCAACTACTGGTGCTAGTCTTCGTTGCAGAATCCCCAACGGCTTATCATCTTCGAGTGTAGTCGTAATGAATAATCCACTACTGACTGTTTGACGCTCGACATTTTCGTTCACCTTACAAATGGATCTGGGTGTTTGTTTTTTTCCAGAGTTTGTTATGCATTGGAAATTCTTGTCCAAAGTTTTGGAGCCCAAGTACACTCGTGACCCTAGAGAGCTAGACAGCTGATCAAGTTCCGCCAATAGCGTAACGAGAGGAAACCAAGAAAATCGGTGTATTGTCTTACTCGTACGCGTACACGAAACATGCTTCGTTTAAGGTCCACGTCCTCTTTCTATTGTAATTACTTTCGTTATTGTCAGTTGTTGTACTGTTCAAGATTTCCAAACTTCTAGTCGTCTTTAGCAAGTTTCTGTCCAAAGGTGTCACACTCCTCTCTTCCAGTCACTTTATTTTTCTCCGGACTGGAAAATTGTGGAACACCCCACTCTCCGGCGTTCCGGCCACTCACAATCTTTCAACATGTGAAAGCGGGACCATTAAACTGGCTCTTAGATTAATGTTTCCCAGACATTCCGTTTTTGCAGCACCCAATTCGACTGTGGAGCTTGCTACTTATCCAAAAAAATTTTTGTATCACAATAAAACCGTTAAAATGAATGCAGTGATAAAGCGTTATTCGAATTTCAGTTTGTATGAAGAGATATGAGGAAACGTGATCCATGGAAAAAATCAATCACGCTCGCAGTACCAAAGGCAAGCCAAGATATCCGAAGACCAGGACTTAAGGGAAACTATCAAAAAACGAAATACAGAGTGAATCTGAAGGAGAAAAGGAATAACTCCATAGAGATGTCTTGTGAGTGTCAAAAGCTACAAAACTTGTGAAGCCCTATTTAGAGATTTGTCCAAGTTTAAAATTGAGGGACGTGTGTGCAAAGGGATGATTCCATTCCGCCATCTCTCTCTATCGCATGCTGCTGCCCACACCTATTCGGTTTCGGCTCACGAGTTCTCTTTTCATTTTTTCACATTGTAGATCAGGAGGCTTGCGAGCCCATTTCGGAAGAACCTTGGTCCTTTTCGTAGTACCCATAGATTTTATAGGCAACTTTCCAGTACCGTGCAGACAAACGGCCGATATGTGGTCGTAACTGTCTTTTATTATCAATGACTGATTAGATGTTGATTCAACCGCCCATTTGATTGTGCTACTGAAACTGCGCTTAATTTAGCGACCTGATGCCACGTGAATCTAACATTAATTGGTCACTTTTTCCCTGCCAAGGATGTTAGTTGTTGCCAATATAAACTGGCAACATGAACTATCCTATCTGCGCATGCGTTCTAAAGTGGAACAATGCTGAAAAAACCTATGTCAGTGGTATGGAATTGTATGAAGTGGCCATGGGAACTTTTTGTCTTAGTAGTATGGTTGGCATATTGATGGATGAACAAATTTCCCCATCCATATGTGAAACATACTGCTAAGAAGAAAAACCAATACCAAGAAAAAACCATACTTGAAGAGCGGCAATAACCGCGAAACCGGTCGTGTTTCCGGGGAAATTTTCTTCATCCATCCGTATGCGAAATACACTACTGAGAAGAAAAACCAACACTTTCGGGCCTTGTGTCCCCTTTCTGAAGGTTAGCCTTGCCCGACCGACGAAAATCCTTCCACGAATCATCATGTGATTCTCAAATGGACTCATCATCACGATTCAAATGAGATTCTAGTGAGTGACCATGGAAATTTTCAAAAACGCAAATTAGTCGTCATCGTTTGCTCATCTAAGTTCAGTATTCGGGTGTTTTCGAATTTTATATCTTCGGCAGATGAAGCCCGTGTTTGGTTGAGGTTGACGAACCTTCAGCGCTCGAGAGATAAAATGCATTCCGACCATTCTACATCTTTTTTTCCAGTATGAGAACTTTCGGTTAAAGTTCCGAAGGCGCGAGTAGTTTACCATGGAGATTGACTGTAAAGTTATGAAGAGAGGGCCTTGCACTAAGACCAAAGATTTCTTAACTGAAGCGTTTGAATTCTGAATTACGGAAGAAGAATGACATCAACCGAAACCACTTAACGTGTCCTAAACTCTGTCAAACCCAACGTGTTATATTATTGCCTTATATGACCACCCGAGATCGTGAAGGACCTGTGATGCATCGATCGTGACAAACATTCTATTCCTCTCACGATTTGATCAAAGATAGTAACGTCCCGTCCGTCGCTGTGTAGTGAGTCAATATATTCTTAGGCTAAATTCATCCCAATAGACTTGATTCTGAAAAAATAAGGAAAAATGAGATACACCTATTAACATTTTGTGAACAACTGTAAAAAGGTAGGGGGACTTGAAGCAATCGGCAGTCTTTTTGTTATGTGAAACTGACATGTCTAGTTAAAACTTCAATGAACACTAAAATATCTCGACCAATGATTCGAACGAACACTATATCGAAACACGCGAGGTTAATGTGACAACGTGACCGGATTCCGAACCGCGGATGTTTTGTCAAGTATAATGACAGGAAGCAACAACTGCTATTTTAGTGTATCAACTGCAATTAAATTCATGAGGTATCTATCAGGAACAGAGTATGAAAGTAACTAACAATAATTATTGCAGACTTGTACTGCATGAAGTATAATGAATGACAAAAAATAGCGACAATATAGGTATAAAAACAGGGGAAAATAGAGAAACCATTGTTCAGGCTAATGTTGCCGCATGTATTGACTGAACGAACGTCCGGGAAATGCAAACGTCTGACCAGTTCTTGTAGAACCAGGGAATGCGACTGGCCGATGTGGAGGAGGGCCAAAGTTGCTGCAAACTCTGGGTTGTTCATCCGAATAAGCACTCATCGGTTCCAAAACCAGTTCTTCTTCTGCCTCCTCTTCCTCCTCCATCAAATCCCCCTCTGGGTCTTGATGGACTGCTACTGGATGCCGGTATTGACCACCGTCAAAGGACGACGAATCCACAGAATCGTCCGAAACATAACTGGATTGTCTGGCCTCGCGAAGCATATCGGCAGCCTCTAACTCCTCAATGTCCGGTATGTGAGAATCAGAATAATCCTCTTCTCCCGAGTCTGTCCTGGTGAACTCTGAAAGATCTGCACGTCGCAGACCAAGATGTCGTTGCAAATGCATGGACCCATGTTGTCCTTGGCGGTAAGAACCGTGACTCCCGGTTGGGGCGTCGGAGAAAAGTACTCGATGACGGGAGTAGCCTGGACGTGATGCTTCAGAAATTAGATAGCGCGCGGGTTGAGATGGGTGCTGTCTGGGCACGGACGGAACTCGCGTCTCACCACGTTGCAGTGAGCGCTTTGCCTCGTTCATTTGGCAGCGTGTTTCATGCAACTGGGCTAAAAGAATGTAGGGAAAACAGAATTGTGTACAGAGGACACTAAGATCCAAAGGATCCAAAAACATCTAAGATGTTCAATGCACCAGGACTGAGGATTCATTACTAAAATGACAAACAAAGACAAGTTTCTTAGAAGAGAAATCACTAATAGGTTAATTACAAAGAGCGGAACGACGAATTGATATGCCGAACAAGTTGTACAAATGATATGCCCAAAATAACAAGCATAAATTGTAGAAAATGCTACGAACAGACAGCCTAAAGTCGTTAGCCGCAATTTTAGCCAAACAAATACTTTACTTTTCATACCAACAAGCTGAGAACAAATTTGTCATTGGAATTTGCGGTTCGATGCGGACAACTCACACAAAGCCTCACACGGATAAAAAAAATGACGAATGACGTCGTCGAATCGGCAAAACAGATGAGAGACAAATGTGTACCAATAGACCAAATCGAAACAAACTCCACTTACAGGGTGTCCTATCGCAGCGTTTTTCGAGTCATGCCTCTTGTTTCTTAAACAGACGTGAATATGTGCGGTTCGTCACAAAAGGTTAGTGGTTGTGAACACATTTGCACGTTTATAGTGTAATCTGCGAAGCACTTCATGCGCACATATTTGCCTCGTGAATGGGGAGAGGAACAGTGCCAAAAACGCGATTTCATGGAAAGCATTTTAGTCGTTTAAAAAGTCAATCGTAAACCATACTATGATTAGGCACTCTCAACGCAAGTCTTAACAGGCATTAAGAATGCGATTGACCGGAGTGGGGAGTTCTCGGATTGGGAGGACTATGGACAAGAAATGTTCTATTCTATACCATTGTCCATACTAGTTCGGGATTGTGAAGAAATATTCTGAATTTGACAAGAAAATGTAACTTTACACAGGACCTGGACAAACACAAATCTGTTTGTAAACTGTAAAATAATGCATTATCATCGCACCCTACAGTAGGTAGGCACAAATGTGTCCATGTAATTTGGATCACGATTCCACTTTAAATGAACGAGATCGCAACGAGCCAATCGGGTGATAGGTCCGAACAAATTTGCCATTATCTTGAATGATTCGATGCAATTCCAAGGTAGTGAGGAACGACAAACAGGTTAAGGATTTACAGCCTGGACAGCAATAAAAATGAACATATCTTGCCAGATGGTTTTACCGATCACGCGACGGCCGTGAATGAATCAGTAAGGCTATTGAACCCACAATAAAGTAATAAGCCATGAAAGCCGAAAGGCTTGAGAGGATTCTGATGGCTAATCATCAATCTGAGCTACGAATTCCCTCTAACCAATTACCAACGAAAACCAAAATGAAATGCTGCATTTCAAGATCAACTGTAAGAGATTTTATTAGTTAATCCATAGCTAGCAAACTTCCTAACGTTATTGACAGACCATCGATCTCGGTCATCTGATGAGCAACTGGAACTACTCTGGAGTGGAAGTCAAGGTTGCGGTAACTGGAAATATGGACGACCCGGTCGAAGGTACTGACTGACCAGCTGACAAACGAGGTCTCTCAACTAGTAGCTAGCCTGATTAACAGCTAATGTATGTGGAAACAAACAAATATTTTGCTTGCCAGTGGAGTATAGACCACAATTTTCAGGTGAACGCTGAAAGATCATAACATCAAACATGCTAATCTCGTCTTTTTGCGCGGCTGGTGGTGTTCACCTGTTTATCGATATAGGCACATCGGAATACAGAATACACCTGTTGATTCTACTAATTCGGAAACTTGCTTTTTTGAACCTTTCGATTCTGAATAAGATAGTTCACGTTCATACCAAGGAATACTCACAAGTTGACTCTAAGGTCCCGTTTGCAGAGAGAAAGCCCTCTTTATCCAACTCATATCAGTGTTTCATCACAACTTCATTAAAAATCTACCCAGAGACATACTATGTGCTGTGTCTGTTCATTTGACCATAGAATCGTCCAGACACAGTGCTCACTATGGGATATAAGTGTCATTGACTTTAATTAGTTCTGGAATCCCGGCTCCTCGATCCAATGAAGAAGTTTAGTGGCATGAGCTTGGTAAAATCAGAACAGAAAAACAACTGCTCTTTGCCCAGCGAAGTTCTCAATAGCACTGTTCGAACACAAACTGCCGCATCCTGTCCGACTTTCAATACGTCTGAAATCAATTCAAGCAATGTAGCAGCTGAACTTAAGAAACTTAAAATCAAGAAGACCGCGGGGTATGACAGATTCCAACCTATCATCCCTAACTAACTTGATTCGTACCTAAGTGAGTCACATACGGACCACTTCAACAAGTGCATCGCAAACAACAAAATAGCCGATTCACGAAGACCAGTGAGAATCGCTCTCCTGTCCAAAAAGAAATTTGGTAGATTTCGTCCCATGGTATATCCACACTACCTAAACAATACATGAAACCTTGATCCTCATACGTGTTGAGCTGTGCATTGATACTGCTAGTGATTATCCATTTGCTTAGCACGACCAACAGTGAACACTTATGTCTAACCCTATTTAGTAAAATCCTGTCATATCCTACTTTAACCAAATTGATAAGCCTTTTCGCATGTTTTCATGACTACCATTGTTTCCAAATCTTGTTTATCGTGATCGCTAACTCTAGCGCCCACAGTCGCCCGTCTCGATTCCGGTTCAATTCCACGCCGTTTAATTAAACGAGAACGATCAAATGACATTTGGCGCCTCAACACGATGGTTTCGTCTATTTGTCACAGTCAAACCGTTTATACAGGCACACAGAATAGGACTTATTGTCCAATCCCCCCCGTCTCTCGGGCCCATCGTTTCTTCTTTGGTCTTCGCTTCAAATACCGCCCTCGTTCGCCTCTGAACCTGTCACGAAAACTGAACCACTATTTCGACGACATTATATAGACCGCTTCCTCTTCGTTTCACAGTTAAGACGAACGGTTGACTCTCCACCTTGTCTCCAGGCCTGGAGTCATTGAGATCTTTAGCCCGTGCGTCATTCACCTGCGTGCCGACGGGCTTGTTGGACGGTTCTGCTTACAAGACCTGAGCCGTCTTCACTGTCACATGACTGGTAGTACCGAAGCGAAGTGCCTTTGCGCTCTTGAAATCAGTTCGTAGCCTCACCTCACAATTATATTCCGTCTAAGTGACTCAACAGAACGCTGTCGTTACACCGTTGCATAACGAAAACCTCCCATGACTTATTCACTCATTCATAAAGACCTGTGTAGCAGTCGAAACATTGTCTCCGCCAATGATGGTATCCGTAATTCCCTCCCTAACCATTTTGGATTAATCCAATGTGCCATCCTGCATCCTGTTCTCCTCTTATTTCACATTCACAACTTACCCAACGCCCTCGATGAGATACAAACCAAATACGCTAATGGCATCGCAATTAGGACTTGATACGACCGTCCAACGGCCCTCCTCTTCTGGCCTAACACTTAACGTGTCTAAAGGCAATGGAAATCTCCTTTCAAAGACCAAATGAAGTCAATTATCTTCCACGGAAAGTAGCTGTTCAGCCTTAGACACTCACAACAATATGATTTCTAAAGCTACAACACTGACGTATTCACGAAGTAACACTGCCATAAAATCTCACCTGGTCCGAACACAATACATTCTCAGAGATATGGCATGTAGATTTTCATATTCAACACTTGCCGCCTTTGGAGGTTTCTCAACATACTCTGAAAAGAATCGTCCATTCTCGTGTGACGCTTCCTACGTTCTATTACGTCCATGTCGTCTATGCTAGTCCTCAAACGCAAAGATTTCCTGATTGGTGTAGAAGTGTTAGGGCCATATCACGATCTGGTAGTATAACCTCGACCAACTTTGGACAATTCAGCAGTTGACAAATAGTTCGCTTCCTGTGGCAAGCTTTATTCTCCAACTTTGGTAAAACCAAATCATCCCGTGTACACCAATCTCACCCGGGGTACATGTTAATTACTCATCGGATCTAAATTCAGACTGCCTTATTCCCGAACAAGTAGACAACAAATGCCAGTCATTAACTATCAAGCACAGTGCTGTTTCTATCGTTGTTTTGGCAATAGTTTACCATTAGTTTTACAGTAATATTACCGTACGATTTTTAGTGTCATTTTACAGGCTCGCTTCATCAACATACGTAATCATCAATGATACATACATGGAGACGAATTCAATGCTAAAAATTTATCTCTCGGGCTGAATAAAACTATTTTTGAATTTGAAAAAACCATTGTCAGAACAGGATGGATCCGACAATCAAAAAAAAATTATGCAGTAACGAAACAAGGCAGTTCGAAAGCAGAAAACTCCACTTGCTGATGTTGATGGGACCGATTAGAAAAGATAACAATTCTGAATTTATAGATTCTGACTGAAGGTTGCTTCTTATTCGCCCGACCAAGAAACCAACCAAAACTGCCGCACATTATGAGATGGATTTGTTCCAAACTGAAGATGAAATCGCGAAGCAGCTTTGTAAATATCAGGAATGGGAAACAATATGGTTCATAGAGTAATTCACCATGCGATATAAACGCCCACACCACTAGGAAACCATGGAAGCACGATATACCTGTTTTATATTTGTTAGGAGCCATCAGTAATGCATGTCTGTCGAGCCTAAACTGGGACGCGAACCCGTTAGCGCTGGAGCCACGGTCGGTGAAAATCGGTAACGACTGGGTGCAACTCTGGGGTAAAGTTCAACAAAACCGCCGAAGGGTCTGCCGGTAGTATGATAGCTAAGGCGTTCCAGAAGCAATCCCTCGCCGCTAGTTCGCGTTCCAATTCGGTCAGGATGAATGCCTACTGTTAACGATCCCTAATAAGGATGAAACAACTCTACAGTGCTCCCCATGTTTTAGGGATGAGTTGGGTGTTGACACTGCAAGATGAACTATTTCACGAGCCTCTCTGTAAGCTGGGAAAGATTCGGTACTTGTGAGACGATAGCGTTCTGACAACCGGGTGACGTGACGTTAGTCAAAATCTGGATTCGTCTTCGCACCATTATCATGACCACAACTGAAAATAACACGTTCAAAAAGAGGATATTCGTGAATCAATCTGGTAAAAGAAGTTGATATTAACTATCTTTGCATTGAGATGATCAGAGTCGAGTTCGTGAACCGGAATGCCGTGAACATAACTAACACGGACGACAGAGTTATTAACTACCTGCCCGAAATTCTGCTGACCAAAAAGAACCAGTGTGTAGACCACGAATTTGGGTAGGTCAGCTATTTTTCTCAGAGGAAAAGCTACAGCTAGCGTTTGTTGGTTGACAGGTTCTGGGCATCGCAGCCGACCGTTTGCGACCAAGCAACCAACGGCCCGGCGTTTGGAATTGAATATCCCAAATCCGAATCCTTTCATATTCGAATTTTTCGACTTTCTCCAGCAGCCTCCTAACAAGATATATGATGGAATATTAACTTGACAGAAATTATGCCTATCTCATTGGTTATCGGTGCACGCTCGAGGGTGGACAAATCGCAATCAATACACAAGTGTGAATGAAATCTGGTCGTGTCAGACTGCGAGCGAGTACAAACGGCAAGGCCGCATAGATGGTGATACCCATCTAGCAGCCAGCTACCATCGGGGCATGATAAGAATTGTGTCAACCAATCAGGATGTTCACTCCGGATTCGACAACAAAATGATATAGACCAAATCAGGCGAAATGTCTCAAGCGAAATGGGTCAATTAAGGTACAACTCGAACAAACGATGAAATGAGCGATAGTCACATGGTCAAAAGTATGCAAGCAAAGCTTTCTTTTATTAAAACGAGGCTTTTTGTCGGTTCAAATTGGTTGCTTTTTCTAAAGTTTGTAGGAATGGACAACTCCGACAATTTCGGCAATATTCATCAAGATTCTCTTCTGTCAGATAAGAAGTCTAGCCTGGATTACTGAACACGGTTATGGACCGGATTCATCAGACAGTATTAATTAAGATGAGAGTAGAGAGGAATGAAAAAACAAAAGGAGCAAATAACAAATACAAATAAACGAATGACATTGCCACTCGGCGCTTACCGAACTCTTCCGCAGTTCGATGACGATGTCTGTAGATCCACATACGCCGGTTCACATTAAAATAGACAGAAGGATCGGAAGCTTCACCTTGTAGACGATCCAACGCAGAACTGACACATTGCTGAAGCTATATTAGAGGAATGAGTGATGGAACGTTTACGGTTACTCAGTAAAAGATGCAACAAGGAATAAAGTTCACAGTAAGGGAAGATAAATGAGGAAGAAGTTAAAATTAATCGAAAAGCACATAGTGCATCACGAATGACGATAAGCCTTGTGATCTGAAGAGGTGGATGATGAACAGTACATATTCAATACCAGTTCTAGAGTGACCTCAGAATCGTGCACATATTGAAATGGGAAACTGCAAGTTGAACGTGAAAACGACAAATCGCGAAGGGAGAACAGCGGACGTGACACACTTGATCTGGTCAATTACTTCAACGAGGAGTAACTACCACTTCCATTACCGTGATCGTTACATTATGCCTGAATGAGTTGAGAAATCAACGCAGGGTTGTGCGAAGGACTGAATAAGACTCAAAAAACCGCATCACCTTCGTTTGAATTTTTACTATATCCGGACACTTATACTGTATCGTGTAGACTTGCGTGCATTAGCATCGTGTTGTGTGGTTCAACACCACGCCAGTCACAGGATAATAAAATTGATAATACCGTGAGAATGGAGAATGTCCATTCCGTTGCCACCGTTGGTCAAGTGGACCAAAAGTCAGTGGTTCGAATCCCAGAACCGTCAATCAATTTGGTGATTGAAAGGAATTCACCGTCTCTAGACTTGTAACCAGCCCACCCTTTGAGGCTTAATGTTGTTCCATGTTATTAAAAGCCTTTCGGTTGGCACTGACAGTCACCCTTCTCCAATGGAACGAGCCCTAAAAGCTCAATTCTGCAATCGGTGGCGATCTTGAACTCGAAATCTTTGTTCTTCTATATAGTTTTATGTAGCTTGTTAGTATCTCGGAGGTGATTTTTCACTATCTTCCGCTTTCTTTATCTCTCTTGATTAGACAGCGCTGTGTGACAGCAACTAACCAACCACAGCACGTTAGTGCAGGGCTAACGAATGTAAAAAGTGAATTGAACTGAACGTTAAAAGTTAGGGACATGCCTCATCCACTGCCCTCATGCACGATGCATGTAACAGACAAATTAATTTCTAATACGAAAGAAAAGTGCGGACAAACTGATACGGTGTATAGGTATAAAATCTATCAAACTTTTTCTTGACTAGTTAGAATACGGACTTTAACCATCAGTGTCTACTATCCACTGCATCACTCACGGGAAATAATAACGGGGATGTTGAAAACTGTGCAAACTGGTGTAACACTAGAAAACATGTCCGTAGGTTTTGAATAGCGCACATTACCGCGGTCTGTGGTTTTCTAATCTGCGGTTGTCAGACCCGACCCTTCCATACCTAGCATACTCGACGGCTGCCTGCATTCGACAGTCGATTTCGCCAAGGCACTTTCCGAGTCTCGCCGAGACGGTGAGTGGACAATTGTGAAACTTGTCTACAAGTGTTGGGGACTGATAATCGCTTTTTGACCGAGGTGGTCGTTTTGCATCGCTTCCGATGGCCCGGCCACGTCCTCCGTAAGCCTGTCCGTCACCTAACTTGTACTGCTTCTGCAAACACCAAGTGAGCCCAAGGAAGGCGACCTGGAGGTCAGACTACAATTTAGCATAGGAGTGTGAAAAAGTTCGCAGTCGGCCTGCTGGACTACTGCAAACTATAAAAGGTATTAAAAAACAACGCGAAAGGTCAAAATATGTACGGTGCAAACAAACAAAAAATATTTTGTCGTCTTCTTCACTAACCCATTTTTCCTGATGTAATTTGCTTGCCGTCGTTTTTGGTCACCATTGCGATGGTGCCATGAGAGCGAGAGAGAGCATGGTGCTATCGAACTATATATAACAAATGTAGGCGGTATGTGGAGGCATGAAGGGCATTACCTCCGCATCACAAGACATGCTTTGTGATTAGTCCTGTTGCCAAATGTGCGCACTCGGTACTCTCCTATCCAAACATCATTATACTCCGAAATGGCGCCACTAGAAGTTCATCCGTATTATCAGTAGTGCACATGTAAGCTCTTCGTTTAAGACTTCGTAAAAGAACCACAACTGTGGTTCGCTGATAACCCCTACACATATATACAGGTACCGCCGATTGTGATGAATGTAAAAGGAATCAGTAAATTTGTGCATTTATTTACAAGTTTCTCTAACCTGCTTGTAAACAGTAATAAAGCCAGCTAAATGTGTGCGACCATGGTTGTCCAGATGGACGCGTCCGAACATGAAAAATGAAATTCTACTGGAGCATGAAAATTTCATAAACATTTTTGGAAGGGTTTTAGGATTTATCCGAGGCTGCATTCACAAATGATAACGAGTTCGTCTGCATCCAATATTCTACCCAGGATGCTGGAAATCAAGCCATACGTGTCAAATTGTTGTGAACTAGTCTCACTTTGTTCCCACTAGAGAGCTCGAAATGCGTCATGGTTGAGATACACATCCAGTGATTAAAATGGGATATCGGTCAAATTTCTGGCTTATTAGCTCGCTAGGTAAATCCAAGGCTCACGGTTTGTTGCTGAAAAGATTTGCTAGTTCTTGTTGAATTAAGGGAATACATATTCAGGTATTGATTTCTTTATGTTGTTACTAATTGAGGCGGAAAATGTTCGTGTGGCGATTGTTGCATATATATATATATACATTATATATATATATACATTCAGTTCACTAAAATAAAGTGAATACTTACTTTGCGTTGATCAAACAAAGGTAAAAGATAGCCACTGTTCTGGACTAAAGTGGTTATATCTGCACGCGTTCCTTCGCCGTTTGGAAGGCACGCGACTGCGTCACGTACAACCTCGGCCAAGCTGACGAAATTGGGGCGATCTGGACGCAACAGCGGATGTTCCCTCGCACGTGACTGCACCGGATACGGACGAGCAACAAGCGGGACACGTTGATTTGAGGCACTCGGGGCTGACCGTAGAGGACCGACCACGCAAGCATAGTCCTGGATTCGATAGACGAATGGCGCCCAGGGCCGAGAGAAACGTTCGGCTTCCTGTTGAAAAAAATGGATGCGTAAAGATTGAAACTTTTTCTCTAATGCAAGAAAACTAAACCATCAGAACTATTATGCTCCATGAACGTTGATAAAATTAATTAAGCTCTATCGAAAGCAGCTATCGCAGCCGTTGTCGGAGTAACCATATCATCACAAGGAGAGCTAAGCTGCACTTCGAAAGTCCGGCTTTGTCACGAATGGGTTTTCCATTTCGTTCCGCTGCAGAAATTCGCAGCTCAGTAGTGCCACGTATAAGCTTAAACAGTTTTTAGCTACTAATTGAAGTAGCCAATACTTTCATCTCTTCTGCTATCTTAATCCGCTAATTTCCACCATACCTCTTAAAGGTTTATCGTTACTAGACACTGTAGATGCCGCCGTATCTTGGTCACCTGTTTACATTCAGAGCCCTGGCGTTTTCGCATCATATTCAGCACTTTCTGCGAGATCTAATGTCCTTGAGGGACATGGTATTTAGAACCACAAGTGGAACGTACTGCCAAATGCATTACCCGCGTTATATAACCCATACATTCATCTACATTGCAGTTCGTCGGAGTTCTTAACTCATCTGATATTCTTCACTCATAAATGGTGTGAAAATCCGGATTAGATACGTGCGGTAAGGATAACCGGGTTTGCGGTTCGCTCCGATGGCCCTTGAGTTGCACCAAAAACAGCACCGAAACTAACGCACAATCCAATTTAACGTGGATGAATTCGTAGAGCCGACAGCTTTGCACACCCATCTAAGTTTCCCAACTTGGGCGTTAAAATCACCAGCTAGCACTAAGATTTCAAAGTCTTCGCTCCTGCGAACGACAATAGTGAGTTCGTCACAAAGCTAGTTCATCCAAGTGTCTGCTGAAGCATATGTTGAGTCAACAAACACAGCTATCTTTTCGAACGCCTACTGACTGATAGTTTCATTACGCATAAACAACCATAAAATGAGATCCTGGGAGCTTGAAAGGACCGTATATGTTTTTTTAGTCAAGACCATTCCTACACCGTGTTGAGTTGCAACGTCAGCGGCTTCACCTCCCGCAATGTGCAAGAAGTAGCGAGATGGAATTACACTGCCCCAATGCTGAATTCGTGTTTCACTGACGCAGCAAACACCAATCGCAAATGAGTTCAATGTGAACGGCAAACACAACTAGTCGCCAATTTGCATGGAATTACGCACGCTGAAGGTGCCAAGATTCAGAAGTTGGCGAGGCTTGAGAATCTAAGACTGAAAATCATTTACTAAACCATCATTTACCAAATCAAACGCTCCAAATATCTGGTGTGCGACCCATTGGGGTATTATAAGTAGGCAGAGGCGGAAGAGACGATTGGGAGAGAGAGAGAGAGAGAGAGAGGATACGTATGGGACACAAGAGAACGAGCTCTTGGCAGTAGCACAACCACTAGCTCTATGCGACCGGTATCATGGTCGTGATTATCCTGAGGAACGACCTACGCGGTATGGAATTAGCCTTATTTTTATAATTCATTGAAATTGTGGAAAAGTACTTTTAGAGAAATAGGAGAACGATTGGGGTTCTCAACCAAAGCCCAGGATTCAAACAAAAACCTATCCGCACGGCAACGAAGAACGGTTGGATGAAAGCTCATCTGCTGCGATCAATTATTCTTCCCCTTATCTTTCGATTGGGCTGCCAGCTGAATTCAACCGCAAACCTGGAGGACCAGGAGACTACTTCGTCAGGTCTCTACCCATTGACCTTCAAGGCATGACCGGATCTTCGGCTTGAGAAAAGCCATTCTGTATAGCTCGTCGAGTCACGGGGGAAAGCAAGCAGTCACACACCTTATTGTCTCCATCCATGACTTGGGATTCTCGTGGACCCCCAAGCCGACGGTTCAACTGAACTTGTACGAGCTAGTCCACTGGTTAAAGATTTTGTACGTTTGGTCATATTATCGACTGGCCACTTTTGTCCATCCTCCGAATACTACCCGTGTCGGAGAATGGCGCACTACTGGGCAGTCGTCCTGTTAGTATGTGTAAGGCGTCCCTATCCCCCTGATACACGGGGCTTAAAAATATTTAGGGACTTTGTTGCCATTTACGCCCCTACCCTGGTGCTACAATATTGCTACGTGTTATTACACATGGTATCTTGACTCCGTCTTTTATCTACCCAGGACATTACATTATCACATTGCAAGGAATACCTGGTAAGCACAACCATAAATTGTCCAAGGCGATTGGAAGGCAGACTGATCAAGTTAACATAAAAGCTCGGTAAAGGGTTGACTCACAGAGCAGATAAAACAGTTCCCGATCAATCAATTAAGTGGACACACAAACAACAATTTGGTGATACTAGAAAGCGTTTACATGTGCATGAGTGCAGTGGCGCTCGTTGGTGAGCAAACCAGTGAATGCACGCGAATATGTAAGTGTTTGTACGAACGAGCGTGCATTCAAAGGTTCGCCGTTGAATCCGTGACGATTCAACACTTATTTTAAAGTTGACCGTAAAGCTAACCGATCTGGCGGACACCTACAAAAACAGTCAACAATGCAATAACACATTACACATGAGATGATTCACAACGAAAGGGAGAGCAATCCACATTGTAAAAAATACGTACGACAGAAGTACATGTCACGTGAACAGTTAGGTCAGAAACAACTTGTTTATTCTATTCCTAAGGATACGGAGGCTGCAAGTGGTTGAAAACATGAAAAGAGAATAGGTTACCCATAATTTTGCAAATTGAGAAGAACAAGGGACTGAACTGTAGGGGTTGTACATTTTAGGATGGCCTGCGTTCCAGATGAGTTTAAAAAGACTACTATTGGGGAATTTTAAAAACTATGAGAAAAGTTCCATGTAGAACTGAAGCGATTCGATCCTGATCGTCGACCTGTAACTCAAAAACACTTCCAAAAAACGTAATATGCCGAGACTGACCTGCATCTGAAACTGTCGCCTTTGTTCTTCAGTAAACGGTCGAAGACGCCAGGTGGTTGGACTGAAATTAAAGTAGGCAGTAGGATTATTTTCGCTGGAGAAACTACTGATTTCGGACAGTACACAGGCTGCAATTACGATCATCAGGTTATCATTTAATTAACTAACCGAAAGAACATGCTTGAAAAAGTACTTGCCAAGAGCAAACGATTATCGTTTGTGTGAATAACAGTAATACTAGGTAATGCATGTCAAATGGTACAATGGAGTCACAAATGGCGGCCATATCCATAACGGAAACTGAGAAGTGACGATTGACGCCACTGGTTTCCCGATCCATATTAAAGGTGATAATTTTAGTCTTATCGTTAGGAATACGCGGTCCCGAACAATGATATCAACATTATCTACAGGTTGTCTCAGAGGACGAAAATTCGGTCTCGGCATTGATGATGAGGTCCGGTTTGCCCTGCTACCTTACAACACCATCTATTGCATAAAAAGATTATTTAGCACAAAAACGCAAAGTTATAGGCAGGATATCGTTCAGATGAGGAAAGAGTACGAATATTAGAACGCCACTGACTGCGACATTCAACCATATCACTTCATGTACTCAAACAAGTCGGAGGTGGGTTTCGTGCACTCCAACCCGAGAATATAACTAGCCTAATTTAGATTAGGGTGAACACATGGACTGGTCATCCCAGTTAGCTTTTTCAATAACTGACTTCTGTGGATACATGGTGCAAGACCTCTCTGTAGGGATTTAAAATACAGCTTCAGCCACCGTAATTCATACGATGGAGATCAGAGTTGTTTACACTGCGCAGATAGCAAACGAATGAGACATACATTAAGCGAGCAGCGAAACGAGTTATTTTCGAGAACAACGCACCGCCAAGTACAATGCACATTTTCGAATCGCGCAGTTTGCTGTTGACCAGGATCCAGTTGCGCAGTGATTCAATTATAATAGCCGAAGCTGATGCGTTGCACAATCTCGTGTCCCTAACTTTAGCCCATCGGTTAATTTTCCGCGGATATTCAATCTTTTCTGTTCCATTTGGTTTTGCTTAGCTGTTCGGGGGATGTGCCGGTGATGGATATTTTAGCCCCACCCGCAGCTTGTCCACGCTACCATCTTCGTCGATTTTTGATATCATCATCATCATCATCGTTCGGCGGTAAACAGAAAAGAAAACCTCACTGACCGCTGCCTTTCCGCAGAGTTACACGTTTATATAAAAAAGTGAATATCAAAGGGGAACAGGGAGTGGACCTACACAGGCGGGAAAAGATAAGATGCTGCTGCAGCCAACACACGAAACACAGTCTAACTGTACAAACGGACGCGTTTTCAATCATTCTGATCCGATAGAAAATGACAGCACGGTCGCCACTGTTCACGGTTCACTGTCATATCTTTCACTGTCTCCAGCCAGCTAGTCGACGGATTTTTGATAGTTCATATGTGATAGCGCTGGACAGGGTTCTGACGTTATCCGGGATTGTTAACCTAGACACGTCAACCCTGCGGTGCGGTTGGATTTTCTGTCATGTAAAAGGATAAAACTTGAGACGAGCTTGTACCAGTTTGTGGTCCATGCCGTTGAAGTACCCTGTTATGCAGCCACGGTATGCCCGACAGTCTTCGATTGACGATGACCCGCAAGAACGCACCAAGATATAGTCGATTTGGTGCGCTGTCCTAACGTCGCTGGAGTATCACCTCAGCAGGTCTTTTAGATGTTGAAAGCGAGTATTGGCGAGGACCAGGCGATTCAGATGCGCAAACGAAACAAAACGGTCGCAATTTCGCATCATCTACCAGGCCGAATCTCCCCGGTATGTGAGGGGCGTATTCATCTGCTGATTCCGTGCAGTTGTTCCAGCCTCCTGCAGTTAGAAGGACGTCGCGCCTTGAGCTACGGTTGACTAAACTCTGAAGTTCATTGTAAGAGGCTCAGCCCGTAGAATAGAAACGTAGACTGAAAGGACGGTCACGTCGAAGAGGGTGCTCCAATCCGTTTCGACCTTATCCAATTTTTTAGCCTCAAATTCGGAATAATACCTATTGTGCTATTGTAAGGACCAAACGCACGACCAGCGACTCACAACATGATTCATCCGAAAATAGCGCTTCGAAACCTCAAAGCAACGCGTAGCCCAAATTGATGCGAAGAACAAGAAAGAATAAGATTGCTACGCAAATTCTAAGGCACTATTCATGAGTTGGAAATTATGTGCACAACAACCATACCTGTGACAGTGAGCCTCAGTTACTATACAGCCAAAAGGTAGTCAAAAATAGGACAAAAATCTGCTTAAAAATAAATGCTCGATGAAAGAGAATAAATAGAAGGTACCTGTCCCATGGTTCAAGCAAATACAAGAGATTCTGCACGTTTGATCAGGTCCAGGAAACAACTGCCTGAGCGTGACAGCCAAAAATCAATGCAGACGAACGGAACGTAAACGATCGACTGACATGAGCAATAAAACGAAAGTGGATTGTAACAAGACAAGCCGCCCCAAGTCAGGTGACCCGTGACTGCACCAAATGCCCTTAAGGTAATCCTAATTAGGGAGCACATGGACAAAACAAAGAAGGTTAAATACATCGAGCAGAAAATGGACGACAACCAAAATCAGTGGCCGGCGGTGGCCGAACAGATAAGGTCCTAGCGTTTGGATGTGAAAGTCGCGAGTTCGAATCCTCCCACCCCCGGCCAACTTCTCTACTTGGCAGCCGTTTGTTGGTCGCGGCCTCCTTCCTGAGAAATGATGTACATTGTTATTTCATTCACAAAAAGGAAGTAAAAGATAAAAGATAAAAGTTGGGCAGGAATAGTCTGTTATCGGAAGATGAATAAACAGAAGAAGAGGGGAAGGAATTTTTGATCAATCTAGATGTTACAGCTGCATAAAGCGAAGTGAAACAATTCAACGGCGGTTTACTTACATCTTCATTCGCCAAAAATAAGCAGAATAGCCAAAAGAGTTCAAAGGTTCCGGGTTTTGCAACAGACGGGAAAGAAGTAAAAACCGTAAAGGATCTTAATTCCTTACGGAAGAAACCAGCCGCTTCAAAGGTGTTGAATCCGAAGGAATGAGCACTGACCTTATCGAATGAGATATGCGTATGCGGAAGCACTGATGCGCGCTTGATGCGGAATGGCAGCTTAACGCACTATGACTGCAAAGACTGAGGCCTGTGATTTGATAATTTAAACAACAGAAACAATGAATCGGCGGAGTCATCATGCACACCCAAAATGACGCCACTGAAAGGGTAGACGGTGCGATCATGATTTTCCACCGGGCTGTGTCTCGCGTGATTACGGATGAATCGTTTTCAATTACCAGTGCGAAGCACAATTCTTGAAACAACCAGCAGATTGATTAGGCATTGTGTCCAAAGGAACGGCAGAAGTTATCGCTATTCAATAACAATTGAATTCTGCGCTAAAAGCAATTTTCAGTTGCCTTCGAGCTCCATCACCGGAAACCCGACCTTAGGCCCACTAAAAACCTAGAAAGGAATACGTCCTTCGCGCTCCGAGATACAAAAAGCAACGTTCGCAAACCTGTTGCGAGCATTGTACTCGCATACCTATGGTCGCGTTAGAGTATACAGTGAACTTTCAAGTTCATTCGAAACGACTAGTGGCGTTCGAAAAGGGTGTCAAATCTCTCCATTCCTGTTCAAATTCATCATGGACGAGGTGATGGGAGACGCTTTAGGTCCTCAGAATGCAGGAGTCAAACTGGGAAATGGAGGGGAGCTGTGACTTAGATTACGAAGATGACGTTGTGTGCCTGTTCGAATCCGCGGACCATGCACAACGGGGACCAGATAAACTCTCGAGGTCGGCTGCTCGGTTTGGCATGTGCTTTGCACCTTCAAAGTGCAAAGTGCTGTTACAGGACTAGAAGACAGCAGCATAGAATCTGATACTGGATGGAGAGGTTGGGTCACGTGTTGCGTATGGCGACCAAATGTCTATGATGTTGTGCCCCATTCTGTGTTCCTCCCAAGGAATGGAAGAAGCCATGTGGAAGCCAACAGATGACGTGGCAACGTGGGATGAGAAAATGTACAGCGAAGTTAGGTAAGGTAGGTGTCTCACGTCTTCGTGGTTGGAGTCTGAAAGACCCGTCAACTAGCTAACTGGAGACACTTAAGAATATGGCAGTGAACCGTGAACAGTGGCGATCGTGTTGTCATTTTCTATCGAATCAGACTGATTGAAAACACGTGCGTTTGTACAGTTAAAGTATGTTCCGTGTGTTGACTACAGCAGCATCTTATCTTTTCCCACCTGTGTGGATCCATTCCCTGTTCTCTTTGGATATTCACTCTTTTTATAGGCATATGTAAGAGGCGACGGTCACTGGGGCTTGCCTTGCTGTCTGACGCTGAACGATGATGATGATGCTAATGATAGCACTAGAATGATGTCATCAATAAACAATTGCTTATTCGTTTTTTGTATAATTTGTCAAATATCTCAGAATTTAACTAATGTGTCGTGATGTAATGATATGAATGCGAATTACTGAAAAGAAATTTGTTGATCAAGCCCAGTTCCCTCAGTGTGATCAACCGGAACTCCCGGACAAACAGGACGCGGCTACTTCATCGAAATTCTGCAAAACCAAGACTCAGCTTGCAATCATTTGAGGACTACAACGCCCCAATAGGGTTTTGGGGTGCAGATAAAAGTATGTTGATCTATGGAACATCACGATTCACGCAGAAGAAACTTACTATAATGGTGGTGGAATAGAGTCATCTAAAGTAAAAGTGACTGGATGTCCGTCCGAGCGAGATTTTGTTGGCTTACGTTTGGCCTTTTTCTGAGCGGTAGTATAGTCTACATCAGACCCAGATTCTTCAGACACGATATGCAGGCGTTTGTATTCTTCATCTGAATCTAATTTGGGGTCTCCGGTATCTTCTCGATCGCTTTCGTAGTCGCTTTCATCGTCTTCGGCCGACCTCTTTGAGCTTAGACATGTGGATTTACCTTGGGAATTCTTATCTGTCACCTTTCGACGAGCTGCTCGACCGGCAGCTGCCACAGTTAACATCCATAACGAGTCAGCCAATCCACCTAATCCACGTGGAGCTCGAATCCACTCGGTAAAAAGGTCAGACAACTCGGCCGCTTCGTGACGGAAGCGCTCGGAAACTTGTCCATCGGCACAATTGGGTCCCGGGGGAGCAAGTAACCAAGACCACTGATGGATTCGAGGCCGAGAATCGACAAACGGTCGTGGACAAACTAAACGGCGGGAAGAGTGGCGGACGTGACTAGTTGGCGCGCTCACACCAGGAGTCATCGATGGAACTGCTTCCCCAGTAAGAAACTGAAGTGCGTGCGGAGTAATCGAAGACCAGTCGTCAGCCTAGTACCAAAAGAGAAAATTGAAAAGATTCCCTAAATTACGGCAACCATGATCAAAAATGAACAAAATACGGGAAGAAATCATGATCTCAAGAGTCTATCTTAACATGACGCTTCCGATGATAGGCTAAATAAAACAGTAAGCGGCACATGGGACAGAGTGACAACATGGATACCGATCATTTCGATTTAGTCAATGGGCTGCGGGGAATAAACCTGAATAACTTTGAAATAGTATGAACGCACCACTGATAAATGAGAGTCACAAACCGACACTTCTATCGTTCACCAGTCACGTGACCTTGGTTCAAAATTAGTACATTTACTGTACGATGGCGTGGATTGTAAGCAACTGACTACAGGTTACGGAAGAATGAAAGTGATCGATGACAGTAGGATTCCAACTTAGAATGTTTGTTTTTAAATTCAGAAACGATAACCGTTCGAACATCACTGGTCATATTAACAGCCAGCAGGACGGTTGTCCTAACGTGCAAAACTAGAACAGCCTCGCAATCTCTTTTAAACAATCAGTGACGTCCATATGTTCAGTTCAGGTGATACTTGCTAGGAACAAACTAGTGGTCACTTCTTACATATTGGTGATGATTAGTTTGTTCGTTTCCGTCATTATATAGGCAGAATTTTAGTAGCTTTCTTTACCTAAAAAACAGGTGATGCTACACTTATTTATTGAATTTGCCAGATGATGAAGCAGGTCGACGGCAACAGTCTCATTCGAGTAAGCTTGTAATCGATTTAAGTAGAAGCCAATGACCAACATGTTTCTGTGATGGTGAATACCAGAAAAGGTTTTTTTCTCACCATACAACGTTCTCCATCAACATATCGTTTCTGTATCAGGCACTTCGCTAAAGGAGTCGAAAAAGTCCACTCACAAAGAGCAGAAACACAGTAGGTCGATTAAAACCGTGGCTCAGTGGACTTATTGCACCCCAGAGCAATTCAAAAAGCATCAAAAACATTGATTCTCTATGGTTCTTCAAAGTATTATTTGCTTTCATCTTTAATCGGCTAGTGTTAATTTCAGTCACGGTTACTCGTATACCATTTGTAATGTGGTGACGAAAGTCCCAGCTTTCGTAGTTTGAGTGATCTGTGTGCAACCATTCTAATGGTTTCATCAACGACGAGGGAACCCCAGTTCATAATAATAAGTGCTTTTCTTTGCAATGATATGTCTGACTTCTAGTGTTTGGACCGAGACGCTTGGTGTGTGCGTGGGGGGTGGGGGGTGGGTGGATTGTAACAGCAAGGAAAATCGATGTTTTTTTAATACAAGTCACAATAACGTGAACAACCTGTCTGCTTACTCAGTTCATAGCAGTTCAGTTTGCATAGCCATCAACCTTGCACGACTGTGCTCCGGTTTTGATTTGCCCACCTTGTAGCGTCGAGTAACAGCGAATAAAATCTAAAGATCGTAAAACAGTACTACACAGGAGCGGGAATATATCAAATTCAAGAAAGTCGCTGATTGTGACACTGAGCTGCATCTCGTGGACTCAATTCCCGTATTCTAGATTGACCTAACTAAAATAATCCATTCGTTAGAGTTTTTACACCCTTCCTTCCATCCGTGGACTGATCAACTTAGTCCACCTTCTAGCCACGATCTGTATCGTAGAACAGTGTACACGAAGAGAGTCGATCTGCAAGCACGCATAACACATCTCTCAATCACTTTAGTGCTTTCGAATTTAGTGTTCGTTGGACTGACTGAGTTCTATAGCCCAATACCGTTCGGTTCATCTTAACGTTGTTACTTCAGTTCTGCTACGAGACTCTGGCGGCAACACGAAGAAATCGTTGTTCAAACAGTACGTCTTTCCCCAAGGGTTGTTTTTTTAGCCGTATTGCATTACCGGTCTTAACGCTCCGGCGAAAACTGGGCTTTAGATGCGGAAGCGGATTTCGCGCCGACACCACAGAGTTTTCAAACTGGTAAAGGCCAATAGAGTTTTCTGTGAGTGCTGAAATACTTCATTTAATAAACAGCCACGCGGTGAGATGCAACTACCCAAGAAACAAAACCTTTATGCCTGACAAACTTCTTGCTGTACAAGAAAAAGGTTCGCTTTTCAGTCAGTTCACTCCCGCAAAACGTGTCCGAAACACAGCTACACTTTCGCTCTGATGACCGAGAAATATTTGCAACCTATCCGAGTATTCAACCACTAGCACAACATAGCCCACATATTCTAAGTCAAACAATTTATTGTGTGAGCAAATATCAGTGTCACCGTTCTCTCGAGAAGGTAGGGCTATATCTCCGTGATCATCTCAAAGGCAAAGTTGATAATTACAGTGAAGATAGTCCTGACGAACGTCCTTTCTCATGATGAACTCGATTGAAACATTACCGTATGCACAAACTCGGCCTCGCCTGTTTGCATAAGAGAAATGGATTTTTCCAACCGATCTTTTAGTGAGCTGGCCTGCAGAACAGCATGATTGACTGGGTCGTGGGTCTGCGAAACGCGCGCCTATATCCTGGGGCTTGTTGGGAAGTGGTGATTTTGTCGATGAAAACCTGAATGAGTGGGAAACCGTCTGGATTCCCACGCGCATCGCTTTCGCGAGTCATAGACAATTGGCGGAGGATAATGCCAAATAGCAGCTTCGAAGAGATGCATTTGCAAATCATTTATCTGTGATTTTTACATGAGAATTGATCCGCACAATCATCGATTCACATCAATCCCTAGGACTCCGTTCCCTAGCCCAGATTGGTCCTTGAAATCATCATCGTTCAGCGGTAAACAGCAACGCAAGCCTCACTGACCGATGCTTTCCCCCAGAGTTACACGTTTATATAAAAAGAGTGAATATCAAAGGGGAACAGGGAGTGGACCTACACAGGCGGGAAAAGATAAGATACTGCTGCAGCCAACACACGAAACACAGTCTAACTGTGCAAACGCACGTGTTTTCAATCATCCTGATTCGATAGAAAATGACAGCACGATCGCCACTGTTCACGGTGAGGCACGATGAGGCAATCTTGTCGAACACCAGTAGTCGGTTCGAATGAACTCGATAGTTCACCGTATACCCTAACGCGACCATAGGTATGGGAGTACAATGCTTGCAACAGGTTTACGAATTTCGTTGTCATACCCTTCCGGTGAGGAGCACTGAATAGTGCTGGTCGATCAACGGAGTCGAATGCCCCTTTCAGGTTCAGGAAGACTACGATCGTAGGGCGTCGGTTCGTGTGGCCCGGTTCGAGTATCTGTAGGAGAGTGAATATCTGGTCGATGCAACCTCGACCTGGCCAAAATCCGGCTTGTTGTTCGCGGATATTACTCTCGCGAAATGACAGAAAACGACGCAGCATTATCGAAACTAAAATCTCAGTAACTATGGGAATTAAACTAATCCCACGGGGATTGCTGCTGTCACTCCGGGTACCCTTCTTGAAGATGGGTATAATCAGTAACTCACCCCACGATAGCGGGATGCGCTCCTCGTACCAAATATCACGAAGCAAGGTGGTAAGTGATTTCACCAGCACTTCCCCACTCAATTTGTAAAGAACTGAAGGAGACCGCCGGGACCGGCAGCTTTTCCCCTCTTCAGAAGCCGAATATTCGACTGCACTTCCACTTCCGTTGGGGGATCAAGCGACACCTCCCGAGGATTCACAGCTGCAGACCTTGGACTAAATACGTTAGCATGTGGCCAGCTAAACTGATCCTTGAAGTGCTCTGCCCAACTGTCCAGTCTTTCCTGTCTACCATGGAAGAGCTCTCCGTTCCTATCCCACACGAATTCACTAACCGAAGTTCGACGCCCGCCAGTGTCCCGTATAAGCTTAAACAGTCTTTGACTGTTATCTGAAACGGACGCCACTTCCATCTCTTCGGCTACCTTAACCAACCAGTTTTCACGGTCATCCTTAAGGCTTACCGTCAACTGACGCTGCAACTTTCGAGGCATGTTACTCACCTCCCTGGCGTTTTCCTGTCTCTTATACACATCTTCCCACGGGGATTGCTGCTGTCACTCCCTCGACCTGGTCGAATTCCGCTGTTGTTTGCGGATATACTCGAGAATCGCGCGCCAAACGGCGCAGCATTTAGAAAACCGAACCCCTAAGCAACTGTTCGGAAATTTAACATAATCCAAACATGATTGCTGCGTCACTCGGTGTACTTATTGAAATGGGTTATAATGTGTGACTCACCCCACTATCACGGAATACGCTCCTCGTTCCAAATATACGAAGCGAGGAGGTCAAGTGTTCTCATCAGCAACTTTTCACCCAATTTGAAAACAAACTGTGGGGAAGTCGTCTGGGACCGCACTTTTTCCTCTTCAGAAGCCCACATACGGCTGCCATTTACACTTCCGTTTGGGGGATCACAGGTTGGGACACCTCCCAAAGATCTCACGCTCCAGACGTCGCAACAATCACGTTTGCGTGTGGCAGCTAGAATGTCGAGAAGTGCTTGCCCCCTGTCCATTTCTGTGTGTTTACAACCGTACAAGTTCTCCATTTTATTCGCACAGACTCACTAACGAAGTTCGCCGGTTTCGCCTCCCTGTGCGGTATAAGCTAAACAGTCTTGACTATTACCTGAAGCGTGACGCCACTTTCGATCTCTTCGGCTACAATACCACAGCTTTCGCGGTCATTTCCTAAGGCTATAGTCAACTGCGCTGCAACTCCGACCATCTATATTTCCTTGCGTAGGTTAGGCAGCTCGTCGTTTTGCTCATTAGATTAGCGACGCTTACGAGATCCGTGTTCTTAATGATCGCCTAGATATAAGACAGCAGGCGAATTTGCTGCCAAATCAATAGCTCTTAATTTGATCACACTGATGCCAATTGCTACTGCGTCGCAGTTTCTTTGTTCCTCGGATAGTTTCGTATTCATAGCCTTGCAACAGCCGAATAAACAAACAGTTGATCAGCCAATCAGATTTGTAGGCCTGCGTCGATTGGCCATTCAGCTGCAGCAAAACTCGCATTAAAAACTAAACGGCATGGTCGAGTTCGACGTATAGTCGTCCCAGTATGTTCTACATTCTGGACCGAACCCGCGCCAACGGTAGCTACATTGCGATAGTGATCAATCTGACTCAGACTACCATTCGACTAGAGCGCCCCATTCGCTGTACGACGCGAAGTGTGTCGGAAATTCCTACTAGATAGGAATTAAATGGATTTATCTCACAGAATTGGAGAAGGTCTTCCCCGTTTCTGTTCGCTGTTCGCGCAAGGTGGCACTCGCCGCCTAGAACGGATCTCCGAACCACTCATTTTTAAAATTGTGCTAATAATAGTCAACTGTCCACCACTGCAATGCAGAGCGTTGGCTCTCCGACAACAGTAGCGAGTCATCGTAAAAATCGTCTTTTCCATTACGTGCAGCAGTCTGTGGAGCGGTTGCGAGATAACAAAATAACTACCGCTTACACACTCCTATCCTTTTCGGACGCACGACTGATCCCCGCAGTCATTATGGCACACAAAGCGATCGTTGACTGAACTCCAATCTAAAACGGGTCTTAGCCTTCTCACTCAGACTATCCTAAAACACGCTGACCCACAGCTCAATTGTTCGTCTCTCAAGCGTGCGTGATAATCTGACGAGAACGGTTTTGGCGCGGTTTAGCTGAATGACTCACCCTAATCGAATCTTGAAATGTTACGCTTTCTCCTGTGCAGAAACATCAATCGAATGTGAGCCCTTGTCAGAAACACAGCTGTCGGCTCGCGCTGCATCAACGTCAGCATGGAAGGAACCCAGATGCAGAGTTGACGAGGCTTGAGAAAATGTGAGCTAAGACTGATAACCACTACTACACATAATTGACATAAAACCGTTGCGAGTATCGGCGTAGTGTCAATGGAAGATTACTATGTAGACCAGAAGGGGAAACAGATTGGGTGGAGACAAGAGACAGGTGATAAAAGAGGGGAATCTGAGCATAGCCATACTTTATCACTACCACCCCACCAGCGCTCGACTGTCAATGCAGCGTGGTCCCTGATTATCCGAGCGAGCGAC
>LUCM01011427.1:124080-140012 GCA_008360955.1 Fasciolopsis buskii
GATGCAGTATGGAATTATTTGTAGGCGTGTAACTCATGGGGAATAATGAACGGGTACTGCTAGGGAGTCCAGCCGCTAAGCAGAAGAACGATTAGGGTTCTCAACCAAAGCCTTTGGTTCTCACAAGAACCTGACCGCAAGGCAGCGGGGAATAGCTGAGTGGAAGCCCATCTACTTGGATCAATTATTCTTCCACTCGTTTTTCCGACTGAGCTGCTAACTCAGATCAACCCCCAACTTGGAGGACCAGACCTCTACCCATTAACCTTCCAGGCATGATTGGATGTTCGGCTTGAGATAAGCCATCCTGTATAGCTCGTTCGGTCATGGAGGCACGCAAGCCGTCACACCACGTTAAGGTGTAGTCTCGTTGAAGTTCTGTTAACTTGTTCCTCCCGTTCTTCTGTTAACCCTTCGCAACCGTCTTTGAAGACAGACGGTGACAGCTCATCTTGTCCATCGGCCTTGGGGCTCTTAAGAAAACTTATCTGCTCATATTTCGGATGGACGGCTGGTTTCCACCTGACTGTAACACCGTGAAGGCGAACGGGGCGCTAGGGGAGCCGATTTTGCTTTTAGTGACAAGTTTGTGTTCGCCTAAAACAGTCTTTGATTGAACCAAACTCAGATAAGGAGCTCACCGTTTCGGTCCAATCTGCCTGCAGTCTTCACTGCTTTCGATTACTCTTGTATTTTTATCTATCAGAAATCGATAGACTACCCATGTCGTACCCTAAGCACTTGGGTGCGTCGCATTTCTGTGAACCACGTTTGGTTCAGTCTTGTTTTTTTGATTTTTTTTACTACTGTAAAAACGAGTCCTTTCAATTGTGGCGATAGTAAAAAAAATTCAAGAACAAGACTAAGCCAAACACGGTTCACATAAATGCAACGATCCCAAGTGCTTAGGGTACGACGTGGCTGCAAGCAGAAAAGCATTGGGAAACTCTAAGCATGTCTGCTATGCACACTGAGCCCAACGGGGTCATAAAGTCTTTCTACGTGCAAACGCTGATTGGCTGCGATCCGGACTGGACTAAGAGCGGGGTGGTACTTCAACGAGAGAATGGAATCTACTAAGGACAATGAGTGACAAATATGCTCATAAAGCAACAACAAATGAATCCAATAAATCGTGAATTATAACTTCATGATAACGGACTCAGGTCTTACATCGCAAGGATGCGTGGCCCACCTGTAACCGCTTAGGGCTGAACGAAAACGTTGCTTTGCAACCATCGTCATCTAAACCTGGCAGGATCGGCACATGGGAAAACAAGACCGCACGCCATATTATGAAACGTTTTATGATTGTACATTTGTACAGGTTACGCATCATTGACGAGGGGCAGCAGCCATATAACCGATCACATCATTCCCGGGAAAAGATGCGAGTGGGCACTTTCTTCCTCAAACTATTACATTGGGTTTTTGTTATGGTCGATGACCATTCTAAGGTTTTTGGTACCGCAGATTTTACTTCTGCAATCAAGTTTCCAAAAGAACCTGTCCTCTTCTCAATATTTCGAAATTGACGTTATTTTAAATATTGCGCGGTTGAATATCTTTATATGTCCGCGAAATCATTCATAAAAGCCCGTTCTGTGATTGGCTAGTCCACACATCGATCAAGGCCACCCAACAAAACTACACAAACTAAAGAGCTCATTTGAATTCTGACTTGTGTTGGTGGGTCACCAAGAAACGCGCGGCAGTACTCTGTGTTCGTCTTCTCTCTTCCGCTAGCGGGATGGGCTAGCTGTTCGTATTTCGCGCCGCTTATTCTTCCGTGTGGTGGCTCATTCAAGGGAGCAGCAAATCTGTCCCGTTCTTTGTGCGACTACGGGCCTTGAGTCTTGATCCCGAACATTTTGTTTCCGACCTCTGTGTTTATTCGTGTCCTACTAGACCACAGGCTGTGCTCCTGTGATATCGTGCGCTGCGAGTACTTGTGTCTTGTGCTTCAGTGTGTTCACAGACCAACCAAACTCGGCAACATAACAGTTTTAATATTAATGGAGGCCATCCACTCACGCACTCTATTATATCAATTTAGAATATATCATTAGTCTACGCGTTTGCATTATCGTAGATATGTAAGGAATTTTCAGTATTTTGGTTGTTCGCCTAGCCACGAAAGATACATATCAAATGGAAAAGAGTGAGTCAAACAAACTTGGAGTCATTTCTTCACTAACCCGACGAATCCAATTCCACGAGGCCCCGCCTCTTTGAAGTTTTATCGCAGCTTGCGTTTGCCATTCCCGTACATATTCACACAACTGGGCCGTTGTCAGCCTGCGTCGTTCACCGCCCTGGGTGAGAAAGCCACGAAGCAAACAAAAGAATCCATCCTCGGAGCTTCATGTAAAACCGAATGAGAGAAAACCAATAAGAAACGCTTGACGAACCATAGAATTGCAAAGAAATGCAAAAATAGCGAAATTAAGTAAGGTTTCTTGAAGAAAACCAACACAATGATGATAATCGACATATCATTTCAAAAATTCATGATTTCATTCACCTGAATTCAGCGTTTACAGGTGACATAGACTTCAGTGTATGACTTCTAAAAACAAATCGAAGTCATTACGTGCAATTGAATGTGTGGCTTCCATCTCCGATAAGCACTGGTCAAATGGTAAGGACTTTGGGTTTTAGACCTGGAGGTACCGGGTTCAAATCCTACTCACACAACAGCCATGGACACTGCCGAAACTACTGCAAACTTACGTAGATTATATCGGACAGACTATACCAATTAGTAGATTTGCCATGTGAACCTCCATATATATATATATATATATATATATATATATATATATGTATATATATATATATGTAAGGAATAGATACACTAACATTTGGAATAAGACAGCGATGGCATCTCGACACGTTGCTTGTTTATCTGAAGGAAACTCAGTACGCTCTTGATGAAATTAGCAACTAAAGGTGCAGTTTATCCTGCAATAGACAGCGGTCTTCAACGGATTTTCTTACGAATCCTTAAAGCACATCTTTTACCTTACAATTGAGAGCATTTCAGCGACGAAGCATTTCTTTGAATCTGGACTTAACCCTCACGTGTTACAAACAACAAAGCCGAGAAATTTCCAGGAGCAGATCACTTACCTAGGCCAATGTGATATTGACCGTTTGGTCCAGGTGTTTTTGGACCCTGGTGGTCTACCCCTACGATTCTGTCCAGGAGGGCAACTCGTCCGAGGCCTTTTGGGCTCACGAGTTCCAGATGCAGCCACGGTACGCTCATGTCGGGCCTGGGCCAATAGTTTCTCAAGGGCCAATTTATCAGCAGGCGTCCGGACTGCTGCCGTGGCTGTTTTTTCGGTTCGTGAGGCATGTTCGTTCAGTATCTGTTGGACAGTTACTTAGATCAAGCAAATGAAAAATAAATAAGTAAACGACAACGGTACGACTAAGCAGTTATTAGTTTCTGTGAAGAAGTCAATTAGACAGCTTTTCCAAATGCGCCTTTGGTGAAAAAGGCCATCAGAATGAGGGAAAATTTATTCATTTACTACGTTTTAGTTTCAATTTTTGCAACCAATAACCTTCAACAACGTGCTCCAGTTTCTGCGGCTACCTCACAGCATCGTCTGCTCAAACAGAAGAAGAACGGAGAACAATGAGAGACCGGTGGCGGATTAGTAAGTTGAAGCAATATACAGAACCGAATGCAAGAACGCTACTGACTGCAGCATTCAGCTATATCATCTAGTGTCTCCAACCATTGGTTCGAAGGATCTTGTGGACCCAATAGTCACACCAAAACTATTCGAGCCAGTCCACTGGTTAAACCAACCATACTTCTTTCCAATGTCATTGGCTGCCCACCCCGAACCACCCTCCAACCACTGCCTGCCTCGAAAAACAGTGTACAACGAGGCAGTCGTTCTACGAGCATACGAAAAACATGACCCAACCATTTAAACATATTCTGATTGACTGCCTATTCTAAAGAATGGACCCTGAGACCAAGTGCCTTACGCCCAACTTATGAGTCTCTCGAAAGTCCCAATCTACTCTACCAATATTACGAAAATAACGGTGTACAAACGCCGGAATTCTTCGCACATCTGCTCTCAACATCAATGTTTTGGAGCCGTAGAGCAACATCAACCTCACCGCTGCCGTGCATACTCGACCTTTGAACGATAAACGGATGTCACGCCGACGCTAAAGATGCTTCCAATTAGAAAGAACCATCCAATATATACGACCACCTGGTGCGATATATCTCACGCTAGCTAACTAACAAACTTCTTAAATTCGAACTCCATCAGCTGGAATCGAAACCCTGATGATTCATCCGTGGTGGGAGATGTTTGAGAACCAAGAAAATCCGACTGACCACTCACATAAACTAGTCACTCAGGCGTCATGAGCCCTGTGGATTCCAATACCGGAGAAAAGTGAACTTGAACAAGCACAGCGTACTGAGCACATGGTCATTAGTCATACCGCAGAAAGAAGCAACCGGCGAGAGTCATGTTCTGTCACAACGAGACTGCACCTTGACGTGGTGACTGCTTGTGTGCCTCCATGACCGAACGAGCTATACAGGATGGCTTATCTCAAGCCGAACATCCAATCATGCCTGGAAGGTTAATGGGTAGAGGTCTGGTCCTCCAAGTTGGGGGTTGATCTGAGTTAGCAGCTCAGTCGGAAAAACGAGTGGAAGAATAATTGATCCAAGTAGATGGGCTTCCACTCAGCTATTCCCCGCTGCCTTGCGGTCAGGTTCTTGTGAGAACCAAAGGCTTTGGTTGAGAACCCTAATCGTTCTTCTGCTTAGCGGCTGGACTCCCTAGCAGTACCCGTTCATTATTCCCCATGAGTTACACGCCTACAAATAATTCCATACTGCATCGGTCGTCGCTCAGGATAATCAGGACCACGCTGCCCATTGCATCGAGCGCTGGTGGGGTGGGTAGTGATAAGTATGCTACTGCTCAGAGTTCCCTCTCTTTTATTCAACCTGTCTCTCCTGTCTCCAACCCAATCTGTTTGCCCCTTCTGTCTACCCATAGTATCTCCATTGACAACACGCCCGATACTCGCAACGGTTTATTGTCAAGTATTGTAGTAGGTGGTTATCAGTCTGTTAGCTCACATTTTCTCAAGCCTCCTCAGCCTCCGAATCTCGCAGGCTGACCAACAGGCGTGTTTGGCTCTGACAATGGGCTCACTTCCGATTGATGTTTCCTGCACAGAGAAACACGGATTCAGGATTCGAGTAGAGAAGAGTAATTCAACCAACTGCGCCAAGTGTCTCGTCAAGATATTCACTGCACGCTTGAGGAGACGAAGCAACTTGAGCTGCGGGTCAACGTGGTGTAGGAAGAGTCTTGAGTGAGAAGGCTGAAGCGGCCCATTTAGACTGGATCCCGGATAACATTCTCTTGTGTGCTATAAGACTGCAGGGATCAGTGGGTGTCCCGAAGAATAGTGGTTTTAAGCGCAGTTTATTTGTCATGTCGCTTCAGGTAACAGTCAAAGACTGTTTAAGCTTATACGCGACAGCGGTGGGCGAAACCGGCGAACTTCGGTTAGTGAAGTCGTGTGCGATAGAAATGGAGAGCTTGTCGGTTGTAGACAGCACAGAATGGACCGTTGGGCAAAGCACTTCAAGGATCAATTTAGCTTGCCACACGCTAACGTATTTAGTGCGACGTCTGGAGCTATGAGTCCTTGGGAGGTGTCACTTGATCCCCCAACGGAAGTGTAAATGCAGTCGAATATTGGGCTTCTGAAGAGGGAAAAAGCCGCCGGTCCCGACGACTTTCCCCCAGTTGTTTTCAAATTGGGTGGAAAAGTGCTGATGAGATCACTTACCTCCTTGCTTCGTGATATTTGGAACGAGGAGCGTATTCCGTTATCGTGGGGTGAGTCACTGATTATACCCATCTTCAAGAAGGGTACACCGAGTGACTGCAGCAATCATCGTGGGATTAGTTTAATTCCGACAGTTGCTAAGGTGTTGGTTTCTATAATGCTGCGCCGTTTGGCGCGGATTCTCGAGAATAATATCCGCAAACAACAGGCCGGATTTCGACCAGGTCGAGGTTGCATCGACCAGATATTCACTCTTCGACAGATACTCGAAACGCGCCACACGCACCGCCGCCCTTCGATCGTAGTCTTCCCGGACTTGAAAGGTGCTTTCGACTCGGTGGATCGACCAGCACTACTCAGTGCTCTCCACTGGAAGGGTATGCCAACGAAGTTTGTGAACCTGTTGCGAGCATTGTACTCGCATACCTATGGTCGCGTTAGGGTATACGGTGAATTGTCACGTTCATTCGAAACAACTAGTGGCGTTCGAAAAGGGTATCAAATCTCTCCATTCCTGTTCAACTTCATCATGGACGAGGTGATGGGAGACGCTTTAGGAGGTCCTCAGAATGCAGGAGTCGAACTGGGAAATGGAGGGGAGCTGTGATTTACATTACGAAGATGACGTTGTGTGCCTGTTCGAATCCGTGGACCATTCACAACGCACACTAGATAAACTCTCGAGGTCTACAGCTCGGTATGGCATGTGCTTTCCACCTTCAAATAGCAAAGTGCTGTTATAGTGGTGCCAAACTTGATAATAGATGGAGGAAATAACGACTGTGGACCGTTTCACCTACCTTGGTAGCTGCGTGTCCAACGATGGTAGCTGGGGAGTGTAGGTAAACATGCGTATATCGATGGCCCGAGCAGCTTACGCTGGACTGAAGCACTTGTGGCGTGCTGTCCAATTCAGTAAGTCGAATGTGCCTTTCAAGTCGAGAAAGACTACGATCGTAGGGTGTTGGTGTGTTCGCTCATTTCCAGTCATTTTTTGACCAACTGTGAAGGCCGAAAAATGAACTGACAAGCTATTTTACAGAAATCAATCGAGAACACTAAACTATGAAGAAACCAAAAAAAGGCGCCGAGGTTGGAGTGCGATTCAATCACTCTTTTTCTTCTCGACCTTGGCATCCGAGCTAAATATAGAATAACAATGACACTGTAAATGTCAATAAGCGATGAGATAAAAGTGGAAAGTAGAGCGGGCTTTTCAGTGACAGTAACAGATGCACATGTAAGACTGCGGCGGATGCATGGAGCCTAAGAGAAGTCTACTGACAAATTCAGTGTAACATTCAGTGTCACTAGCAGTACGCAACCAAGTCAGTTACGTAATACGAATAAAGGAAACTCTAACGATTATCATGAGACAATGATGTAGATTTTTGTAGTCTTCCTTTATACAACTGCAGGATATTAGAAATAGCAGGAAGGAAGACTGGGAGGGGAAATGGGTGAATACAGTAGACGATGACGAACTATAGAATCTGGAACTGTTTGACATTACGAATCTGAAAAGGCAAGTATTGCAATTTACCAAAGCGCAAATGCGTAAGGATCAATGGAACTTCCCACTCATAGGGACTCCACTCCATTTGAAAGAGTAAGCTTTCGAGAGCTGTTATCAATAACGAGGCTGTTCACGGAAAACGTGTAAGGTTTAGGATTACGTTGGTTAAAACTCCCACTCAGTCGAGTAATTATGCCCTTTTCGTTCGTGTTTGCCCCATGACTCATTCCTTTTAGCTACATTTGTTATCTCTGAGCCAGTTATTTTGATCATCCTTATCATGATTTTCGAGCCACCGTGCAGTTTGTCTTTTCACATGCCGATTCTGTTTCATCTTAGTAGTATTTTTGTCAGAGGCCATGAGGACTTTTGTGGTCCATTCCCGAATCCCCGTTTTGTTTGGCCCTTAGTCATAACTGCTGTTCAGACGGAATTTATCCTATGGTCTTGACAGCTATCGTAATACAAACGTTTGTCATTCACATCTGCCTCAGGTCCCTCAGTTATAGTCATTTCGCTGTCCGGACAGGTCATATCATCACTTGAACAAAGTTTGCACTTTTTCGCCTTGTTCCTTTTACCCGAACACCGGCCTTTTTCATGTCGTTGTTTGTTTTGTCTTTACTGACCATACTCAGACATTCTGTAACGTCACCCGCTCCCCATTTAATTGTCGGTCCCTTTGATCATCCTACCTCAATTCGCAACTAAATATGTTTATTGATTAACTTTGCCCATCCTCGCGCTAGAGTTCCGTAACTTCTCATCCAAGATATTCTAAACGTTCGGCTGCTCTCCGGCTCTCTACCTTTCTTTTCTGATTTGTCCTTTTCAACAGCATATCCACCTGTCTCGGAGCCATCGTTGTGTCCACTTCCCACGTGTTGCTTGACTAACCTCTGATTGTCTACTGTTGTTTGCTGTGGCCATAATCGTCCACGTCCTGAGGTATGTTTTTGTACTTAATTTGATTCATGATAGCACAGGCTGATTGGCCACATTGTGTCCTCTGGTCGGGATACGAAGCACGTTGTCAGCGAGCCACTCAATAGCTAGACGCAGTTCCGTCACAGGAAATGATGAGTGGGAAAACGTAAAGATTCACTTTGAACATCTAGATGGAATTAACAAATATGTTGAAGTCAACATCAACGCAGATAGAATGTCACAAGGCAACGCCATTTGTTTAATTTACGGCCTGAGTCCGTGAGGAATCAGTAAGATCGAGCAGACCAGTAGGGGAAAAGGACATCACCTTGGACTATTCCAGAACTGTTATTGGTTTACAAGATGTGCTATCAGTCACGGTTAATTTGATTTTAAATCCAATGTTCTTTTGATGAGAATGACATATACAGATGAAATCATGACGACAACTGGTGCCGAACACAGAATGACCGTAAACTTTTATCTTTTTTACTTCCTTTATTAATGAAATGAAAGTGTACACCATCTTCCAGGAGGGAGACCACGGCCAACAGAGAGCTGCCAGTTGAAGTTGACCGGCGGTTGGAGGATTCGAAGCCACGATCCTCAAGTCCGAACGCCACGAGCATATTCGCTTGACCACTGGTGATGGATAATCGGTGGCAACTTGGATAGGATTCTATTCCATGCCATGCATCATCAATGAGTGCAGTGGAAGCCCCTGCTGAGGACGTCCTACGCACTCCCATCTCGTGGTAGTGTTTTCCTAGTGGAATCATGGAGCCTGATGGATTGTTGGTGACGTAGCGGAGGACGATAGGTAAGCTGATACGCGTAGTGAACTAAACGCATTGTTTCTCTTTTTCCTATTTCGCGCTCACTGTATTCGTCCTTCCTCATGGTCCCGATGGCACGTGATCTATACTCCGATTTGTGTATCTGTCTTATCCCATTTCTATACCTCTCGAAAGTCCCATATAACAGGTCAACATCTTTAGATGAATTACGTACCTGGCCTACTGTATGGGAAGGAGAGAGGAGAACCAAAAACCACGAAGCGACAAACAATCCACATGAGGTCTCAATAGGTCAAGTGTGGAAACGAGCCGAATGACAGAAAATTGTCATCTATCAACAAAATGCTAAAAACGCTTTGAATTAAGAAGTTTATTGGACTTGGCAAACTAGAACGAAAACGAACTTACGTGTTTTCACAGTCGGAATGTGAGTTCCATTAACTTCATTATTCACCTCACGCATTGCTCTGTGAAGAAAAGTTGACAATCGAAGATCAATAAAACGGTGAAGACTAACTCTGAAAACCGCTTTTCAATTGTCGTTTCCAGCCCATGCTTCCAAGGTGATTCCAAATCTAGGCAACACAAACTCTCTTCAGTTTCACTCAATTTTATCTGCAAAAAAAATCAACGTTAAAATGAAGACTATCGCTTACCCCGGATTGATCGACCAGCTGCTTTAACTCACGCACTTTTTCGACCAAACGCTGGTGTAGGTTACTTTTTTCGTTCAAAATATCTGTACACCACTTTAAGAAGCACCCATTATGTGGGCTGTCAGAAGCCACTTCAGCATCAGGAACCAGCGGGGTCATTTGTTCTGGTTGCACAACTGAGTCAGATGCCGTCATTAGCAAGATCATGCACAGTGAATAGCTAAAATCAAGAGAATTGAATGGGATGGCTAACTTGATAAGCATACTTCAGTAAACCTACTTCAACAGTGCGTTCATCCATTGTGCACTCAAGTCTACCAAGACTGACATCCTCAGAAGGTACATGCATAGACAAATGTGTGTAAATAAATAGGTATGTAGAAATATGCGTGTTTATCTGTATATATGTATGCATATATATATATATATGCAAATAACTAGAAGTTAGAAGGCGTACGCTGAGTTATAAAGTTGACTGTGACGTTTCGATCCAAACTAGCAGCGAAAATCTGTCAGTAACACGCGCATCCTAGGTGAAAGTATCACCTACCTGACAACGGAATCAAGGTTGTAAAAGCACTCCAAAAACACCGAGAAATAGTCATGCTCCCGGCAGACAATGGTAATGCACTAGCAATGCTCGACAACACTGAACAGCATGTACTACTGGACGACAACGAAACCTACCAGCCAGTGGCAGGAAATCCGGCGAAAGAACTTAGGGCCAAAATCAGCAAAAAACTGAACTCTAAGAAAAAAGAGAAGAAAATAAGCCTGCAGAGGGACCTGTCCCTAGAATACATGGACTTCCTATAATCCATAACCTGGAGGTCACGGTTAGACCCATTGTCCCAACAATAACAGCACCAAACCATCAGCTACCCAAGTAGGTTTTCGTGTGCACAGTGGCGCAGTGTGCTCACATCTGTTGTACGGTTGCGAGACATGGACTGTGCGTGTGCGCGATATTCATCGGTTAGTGGTTTTCGACCACCGATATCTAGGTAGTATCGTTGGGACTGGATGGAGTAAACGAGTGAGTAATGTGGAGGTCAGGAATCTAATACTAGGGGCCGGCTCTCAGAATACATAATTTCAGCGTATAAAACTTAGTAGACTACGCTGGTTGGGGTTGGGTCACGTGTTGCGTATGGCAAACACTCGGTTACCATATCGTGCCCTAATTTACGTCCCTCCCACGGAGTGGAGGAAGCCATGTAGAGGTCGACAGATGATGTGGCAACGTGGAATGAGAAAATGCACAGCAAAAATTAGATAAAGTAGGTGTCCGAAAGACCCGTCAACTAGTTAAATGGAGACATTTAAGGATATAGCAGTGAACCGTGAACAGCGGCGATCGTGTTGTTCCTTTCGATCGAATCAGAATGATTGAAAACACGTGCGTTTGTAAAGTTAAAGTATGTTCCGTGTGTTGACTAAAGCAGCATCTTATCTTTTCCCGCCTGTGTGGATCCACATCTTGTTCTCTTTGGATATTCACCCTTTTTATAGGCATATGTAACCTTGGGGCAAAGGGAGCGGTCAGTGACGCTTGCCTTGTTGTTTAACGCTGAATGATGCTTTTCCGTCTCCTACCTTGGAACCAAAACGACACGAGGAGTCTTACCACATTCCTCGAGCAAATCAATGACCTCAAGTCAGAAGCAAACGAAACTATGGTCTCCTTCGATGTCACTTCATTCCTCACAAATATTTCAAGACAAATGGCATTAGGCAGCATCCGCCGGATTATGGAAAAGGACTCCAACTTATCAGACAGAACACCGATGTCCGGCTGATATCATGAAGTTGATAGGATTATGCATAGAAGCATACTCAGAGTTCGGCGGAATAAATAAGAGGGAAGCTCATGGGATCACCATTATCAGACTTACGAGCTGACGCACAATGAAACATTTCAAGACAAAGGCTTTTGGAACAAACCGCCTACCCTTGTGGATCCGGCATGCCGATGATACGTTTTCTTGTTAAAAACCAAATGGACCAGTTCCATCAACATCAGAACGCAATAGTGCCCGGCATAACATTCATCAAGGGGAAGAGAAAGAATTCTGTACATATGGAGAGTATCCCAAGCGGTCGGACGCATCCTACGTCCACTGGATATGACAATCGCTCAAAAACCGGCCGGCATCATGAGATCCGCTCTATTAAACGAAAAAGGGCTGCGTCGACCAGCACAAACAATCAGGAGTAGCTTGTCATTCCATGCCTCGGGTGTGAAAAACCATATGTTGGTGAGACAGGCAAACAATTAGGCACACACTTTTAAGAACATACCTTAGCTCTACGACGCGCTGACCCACATTCAAAGACATGGAACTACTGTGCACAAACGGGCCATAAGATCAACATCAACAACGCAAAGGTCAGCCGGGCCGACAGAAAGGGGAGAGCAATTAATTGTCGAAGCCCTTCACTCGAATGACTCGTTCAATCAGCATGTCGAGATTGATAAACATTACGTCATCTTAAGAAGAACCACGATGGAGAATAAAGACAAACAAACGGAAAGTGCACCAAAACAAACGAAACTGGTGATCCCATCCAACCACTCATTTACGTTTGGCGAATCCTAGTATGCATCGAAAGGTTACGATAAAAGTTGGAGCTTAACGTGCGCCTTCTAACCTCTCTCCCTCCTCTCACTAAATATATATATATATATATGTATTGCACAGCTGAGTACAGATCATATCCCATCGACATCACGGCGAAGGATAAAAATAATGATCGAGAAAAACGAAGGATAAAGGAAAACACGTGCAAAGTTCACCATACATGCAAATTTTCCATCTCCACGTCTTCTGCGATCTATCGGGATCCATGATTCTTCCGTGAACTTGATACGACACGGTTGCCAAACCGGAGAGAGTTAACTGAGGGAACCTTACCCCAAGCCTTTAACCAAACGGTCTAACCTACAAAGTAGCAGGTCGAGCTGAGAGTCACGCAACCCACTGACGGACAGTAACTGATTACTCAGTTCATACGCCCTTCGGATGAGGGTAGACATGTCACTTCGCCATAGATGCCGGGGAGCAAACAACCGTATGCTTTGTACGCTGTCAGTCGTTGATTTGGAATAACAGTTTAACCAACTCCGACAATCTGACTACCAAAAACCAGTCAACCCAATGAAGAGAGCCGAAAAATCGCCTCCGTCCTCGTCATTTTGTGAAAACTCCCGCCAAGAGAAACTAGTGCGCAGGACATCTTCAACAGAGGCAATGAAAGATGCCGGTCATTTGACAGCATTTCGTGAAGCGTTCAGGGCGAGCAGCTAACTCAGAGCCTGAGACACCCACTCCCGACCATGTTCAGTCATAGACATGAAAAGAAGTACATAAACATGTATATGTACTTGTGCATACAAACATATATATGGCATCTGTTTACAGAACAAGTGCCACCAGGCGTACTGACTGAGAAAGGGAAGAAAAAGAAATACTGTGTGAAGTTCATCAGTCACCATCGTTCAGCGTTAAACAGCAAGGTAAGCCCCGCTGCACACTGTCTTTTCCCCAGATTTACGCCTTTCTATAAAAAGTGAATATCCAAAAGGAATAGCGAATGGATTTACATAGGCAGGGAAAGATAAGAATGCGGCAGTAGTCAACATACAGAACAGTCTGACTGTACAAACGCACTTTTCAATCATTCTGATTCGACAGAAAATGATAACATGATCGCCACTGTTTACGATTCGCTGCCATGTCCTTCAGTGTCTCCATCCACCTTAGTTGGCCGTTCCTTCGGACCACAACCACGGAAGTGCCAGATACCTACTTTACCCACTACCCATTACCTTGTGAATGAATTTTGAGTCAAAGGCTCCGGTAAAGTTCACCAGGTAAAAACCGCTTCTGCGATGCAGGCAGCCGCAAAGCATCGATCGCCTGGATACTTCCAACACCCTTCCCACAGAGGGACCTTTCTAATTGCCGTTCTTCCGACATGGAGACTGTGCAGGATCCCACGGGGAACTGAAATCGCTGGATCCATCTACTGTAACCAATAGTGGAAGAGAAAGGAATAGTTTGGATACATCAGTTAAACCTAAGGGTTTACTTCACCCCCTCAACTTCCACAACCTCAACCAAATAGGGCGACAAACTACCGGAGCTAGCGCCCTTTAAACTTTGAAAACGGATGTGTTCCCGGAACGTGCACATAAGACTCCACTTCCATAATCCCTCTTCGTAGACCAGAAACAACCTTACTCTCTCGCTTCAATCTTCGCATGCCCGGTGATCCAGGTTCGAGTGCTCGTGGACAGGCTGGCGTCGGGATCGTTTTCAGCATGCGAACAGAGCTTGCACTGTTCGACAGGACCCCACTCAATAGCCGCTTGTGTGCGATTCGTTTGGACCGTTCTGTAAGTATCAACAGCAGTCGATTGAAGCACCAGTGCTTGTTCGTCGCCCATCGTGTGCACCTTCTTTGAAGCGAAGGGAGAGTTCTACCGGGAGTTATCTCTACTACCCCGATGTTTGCGTTCAACGGACGTTGTGATCGCTGCTTGTGATGTTAACGCCAAAATTGGTAAGATAGCAGCGACCGAACAGCAGTTCAGAGGCCAACCTCCTGTCCTCGCGGATGACACTGACAACGGAGATCATCTCTACCAGATTTGTTCTGACCACACTGTTTCTGGCGAATATCAATTTTGCTATAAAACGCAACAACGGCTAACCTGGAAAACTCGTTTTGTCTTTACAGCGTTGGACTCATTGATGACATTACCCTCACCCACCTGTGGCATGGAACAACTGAGGATTGCCGATCGCTCTGGTGCAAACCTTTGGACTCAGATCATGCTTTGATCCGTGCTCGCTTGTTTTCGACTCTAAACGACTTCCATTCCAACTGTAGCTTTTAATGTAGTCGCTATCTCAACAAAATGTGCAGGATCTGAGGGGACACTGGGAACAGACCAAAGCCGTGCACTCGACGACAACGGCTACGCAGGATTCCTTGACATGTGCATCTCAGAAACCATAGGTAGCTTCAACTTCAGTTGCTCTATTGGCTGCTCGCATATCTGGCCCCCCGGATGTACCACTGAATGAGAGGCGAAAATTGGAAAGAAGTCAGCTAACCAAGAGCCTGAAAAATTACCCCAAGCAGTGGCAGGTACGGAAATATAAGAAATCATCATCATCGTTCAGCGTTAAACAGCAAGGCAAGCCTCACTGACCGATGCTTTCCCCCAGAGTTACACGTTTATATAAAAAGAGTGAATATCAAAGGGGAACAGGGAGTGGACCTACACAGGCGGGAAAAGATAAGATACTGCTGCAGCCAACACACGAAACACAGTCTAACTGTGCAAACGCACGTGTTTTGAATCAGTCTGATTCGATAGAAAATGACAACACGATCGCCACTGTTCACGGTTCACTGCCATATCCTTCACTGTCTCCTGCCAGCAAGTCGATGAGTCTCTCCGGCCCCAACCACGAAGGGGTGAGACACCTACTTTATCTAACTTCGCTGTACATTTTCTCATCCCACGTTGCTACGTCATCTGTTGGCCTCTGCATGGCTTCTTCCATTCCCCAGGAGAAACACGAAATAGGGCACGATATGGTAGACGAGTGTTCGTCATACGCAACACGTGACCCAACCAGCGTAGTATACTAAGTTTCATACGCTGAAACAAACTACTCTCAGAAGTGGCACCCAATACCAGATTTATAACCTTTATATTACTCACCCAGTCACCCCACCCAATTCTAGTTATACTGCGTAGACATCGATGGTCGAAAACCTCCAACCGACGAACATCGCCCACATGCACACTCCACGTCTCGCAACCGTACAACAGAACTGCGCACACTGCGGCACAGCACACACGACCTTTCAACTTCAGTGAAATATCAGGCCGACACCACGAGTGATTCAGTCCAGCGTAAGCTGCTCGAGCCATCGATATACGCGTTTACTTCCACTCCCCAGCTACCATCGTTGGACAAGCAGCTACAAAGGTAGGTGAAATGGTCCACAGTCGTTATTTCCTCTCAACCCAGTATCAAGTTTGGCACTGCTGTCGTCCAGTCCTGTAACAGTACTTTGCACTTTCAAGGTGCAAAGCACATGCCAAACCGAGCAACCGATCTCGAAAGTCTATCTAGTGCCCGTTGTGCATGGTCCGCA
>LUCM01011427.1:142828-347107 GCA_008360955.1 Fasciolopsis buskii
CATGGAGAATAATGGACGGGTACTGCTAGGGAGTCCAGCCGCTAAGCAGAAGAACGATTAGGGTTCTCAACCAAAGCCTTTGGTTCTCACAAGAACCTGACCGCAAGGCAGCGGGGAATAGCTGAGCGGAAGCCCATCTACTTGGATCAATTATTCTTCCACTCGTTTTCCGACTGAGCTGCTAACTCAGATCAACCCCCAACTTGGAGGACCAGGCCTCTACCCATTAACCTTCCAGGCATGATTGGATGTTCGGCTTGAGATAAGCCATCCTGTATAGCTCATTGGGTCATGGAGGCACGCAAGCAGTCACCACGTCAAGGTGTAGTCTCGTTGTGAGAGAAAACGAAGACTGAGGCTATCGGCAATGGTTGCAACGTATACCGACTGAAGAATACAAGTCCACGGAATCCCAGCGTAAACGAGATCAAATGTGTGGTTATCGCACTCTCTCCCGTGAGATATTGGCCGAGGGATTGAACCAATCTCATTCACGAACTACGCGCAGTCATCAGTCTTCTTAAACAGAAACAGGAGGATAGCTCATGTGAACCCAATCATATCAATTTCAGAGACAGACCTAGTTCCAAAGCGCATGCCACCTAGCCAACATGTGGTAGTTAAATGTACGCTTGAATGAGATCGCTGTTCTCTTCCATCACTTCCGTAGGAAGCTCGTTCCGTACTGCGGTCCCCCTCCGCGACAGACGGTGTACCAATGGCCCACTGACTTCTGGTTCATCAGCGTAAGTGTCCTCGCATAAGGCTGTGGTCCCAGAGGGGGAATTTGGTCTTCTGGTCGAGAATCGAATCCCCATGGATGATACCCCGGTCCACCGGTACGACTGAAGACGACGGTCATAACTGGATCCACGTAGTCCAACAAGCATATGCGCAGCTGCCTGCTGCACTGTTTCCAAACCCAATAGTTCCCAGTCTGTGCAGGGAAAGGAAGCGAGTCTGCTATATTCCAGGCGAGGACGTACGTGGGAAGCGTACAGTATTTTGAAGGTCTCTAACGAAAGCCTACCAAACGATCGCCGGATGGAACCAAGCATACCCCAAGGGGATGCAAATCCCCTGTCAGTGTGTGATTTGGTTTTCAAGGATGACGAAATCAAGATACCCAGGCCTTTCTCGTGGATGCTTGCCCGAATTCGCACAGGTTGCATAATGTAGGTCGAGTCACAATCGAGGTGTTGTGTTCTTACAACATACACGTAGGCGCATTTGGCAAGGCTGATTGGGAGTAGCCAGCTCTCAGATCACCGCACCAGTCTATTCAGGTCGTGTTGAAGGGCCTCGGTCCGCTAATGGCCAGATAGTACGCCACATCCTGAGTTCATCCGCATGGATGAGAGCTGACGGCAGGTTTTTGATGTATACCAGGAGTAGCAGCGAACCAAGAACTTATCCCTGGGGCATATCGCTGGCTGTAGTAAACCACCGTGAGAAGGGTTTGACAATTCTGACAGAAAAGGGAAGATCACGCATAAAATCAGCAACCCAACACAGTAGGGGGCTATTACCGCCAATAGCTTGACGTTTCAGTCGCAAGCGGCCGTGCGGGACTTTGTCGAACGCTGAAATCAACAAAGATAAAGTCCTTGGGATGCCCTACGGCTCTGGCCTCTGACCAGCTTTCGCAAACGAGACTGCTGCCTCCAAAGGCCATGTTGCGGGCAGAGGACGTGATGGTTTCATATTAGGCCACTCAAACGAATGGAGATCAGATGCTCCATAGCTTTGCCAATGACGAGAGAAACCCAGTAATTGACCGCATCCGCCTTAGAACCAACTTTGAAGAGTGGGACAAGGATGGCTTTTTTCTGCTCCTTAGGTAACCTTCCAGCGGAGACAAAAGCACGGAAGAGCTTAATCGATAGCGCGACGAGAATATTAGCAAGCTTCTTCACCGAAAAAAGGGATGCACACTGTCCGGGCCGGGAGACTGAGTTTCATCGCACGTAACGAAGCAGCAACTTCCTCCTCCGAAAAGACCTGGGACTGAAGCATAGGGACGTTGGCTGGCATTGCAGGCAACGGCTGAGCCCCACTAAGGTACACGGATTCGTATTGGCCCAGCAATCATATGCATCCTGCAGAAAGCCATTCTCCGGAATGGCAGCGTTTGCTCTGGTACGCCGCCTAAGATAGATAAACAAACGCTTAGGAGTGCCCGCTGAACTGACCGCCAGGGATTCCTCAAAAGTCTGCCGCTTTACTCGTTTAAGTGCATTTTGGCGGTCCCGATGGTACCGGAAGTCTTCATAGCCGGAGTGCGCGGAATGTCGACATTGCCAAGTAGGATTTCTGCGTCGAAGAAAAGCACAGAGCCCCGAGTCGAACCACAGAGGACCTAGGGCACGTGAGCATTGATGCGACTCACGGGCGAATGTCTGGTACAGGTACAGTATTCCGCCGCATATCTTTTCCCAAGCCAAATCAATGTTATATAAGCCCCTAGGAAGCCAGGACATGAGGGTGACCGCAGTGTGGGCTACGTCAAACGGAATCCGCCAAAGGCTGCGCACAGCGTCCAACCTTGGTATTGGCTGAACACCACGCCGCAACTCGACGGTCGCTACTCCCGATGGAGGTAATGTCACTGATATCCTCGACAGTCGAGCACCTTGAAGAAATAACGAAGTCCAGGATGGAGTATTGATTGTGCTGGATGTGTCGGTCGGGACACACATTGAAAAGACGACAGATCTTGGGGAATAGAAAACAACTCCCCAGAAGAATGATCAGACTCCAGTAGATGTTCTTGGTTGACATAGCCAAAATGCGGACAGTTGAAGTCACCCATAACCATAAAGTGGTCATCAGCCGCCCATATTCGTACACCAATCAAGATATCAGTGGAGTGAGTGCTATGAGTACGATAAACAGCGCCAACAGTTAGGAATCCATTGGCCAGAACCGTTTGGCTCCGAGTACGGTTCCAGCAGTAGAGATATCTCCTAAATGACAAAAAGGATCACCCGACCTCCCCCTCCAACCCCAATTTTGTCACCTTGAGTGACCGTATAACCCGGTAAGGCCACCTCCGAATCCAAAAGCCTCCAGTTAGTCAGGTTTCAGTGAAAGCCAGGATGGGAGGCTTTTCCCATCGCGGGATGTTCACTTTCGTTTTCTTTACTCATCGGCCCACGACCGCTGGATAGCACTTCGGTTCTAGGTCCTCTGGCTTGCCTCCAAAGAAAAGATGCAGTCACAACCACCCGCGAGGAGTCCTAACTAACTCATTACCTCCGGAGCCACCGGGGGAGCAATTTCTGCAGGTCCTTTTAAGTATAGCCTTCTCTTGACCATACGAAAATCCTAAATAAACATGTTCTTTGCCCATAATGTGAAGTCCCCGCGGTTTGGATAAGGCCTGCTCTAAATACAGGCGTTTCTCAGGATCAAGATCGCGCCTCCGTCGGATTGGGCCGCTTTGAAACGTCTTCAACGAAAAAGAACCCATTCTGTCTGCTCACTTGAGGTCAAAACAACTTTGAGAGGTCGAATTGCACCGTCACGAATTTTGCCAAGGGGAAAGGCATATCTTACCCGAGAACCTTGAAAACTCCAGACCTTCCGCCGCGAAACTTTTCGGAGAAAATCCGCTGATGGAGAAGGTGTTCATCACGCAGTTCCTACGTGTTGGAAGATGGTATATCGGAAGACACTTCCATCGAGTATGCACAGAACATCTCTGTATTGGTGAAACTGGCGGTGAGGCATCAATGTGAGTAGCCTCAGTGACCGTGACGGCTGAATTTCCTGATTGATTGCATGCAATGACGTGTCGCAGACCTAGAGTGATGCCACTTCCAACTGGTGTCCTCCATCACTTCGGCATATGAAGGGGGACCGCAATGAGTGCTAATATCCTGAAACGTAGGAATCAGACTCACAGATTTTCGCACCGACGACGCGGAGGCGCTAGACCAGATTAGTCTCAAGCTCACGTCAACAAATAATCTGAACATAGATTCTATTAAACCAAATTGTCGTCCCATTAAAGCAGTAATGATGAGGCACAAGCAAGATGAATAAATCAACTAATACACCAACCACACTGGAGAACTTCGTTTAAGGGGACTCACAGTTCAGGCACAAGCCGAACCGTTACATTCCGTAAAAACAACATCGTCAGCAGTCATGACTGCAACAATCCATGAGATGTGGCGTGAAAAATCACTTCCTGCACAACACGTTAGACGTAACTACATGCTGGTGTAGCGCAGATCAGGCCTGCAGTTTCACATTAATTCCAGCACCGCAGGATGGGCTGCCCTATCGTCCAGGTTCTTGTATCGAAAGGTAATTGGATCAGACGGTGCTTCGACAAAAGGGGGTTGAAGTTCTCTTTAGTTCCTATGGTGGAATTGCGATTGTGTCGTCTAATTCCAACTCCTTCCCATAACCTTCGAAACGGAGAATTAACGAAGTACGTTTCCTTGGAAACATCTTCCTCAACCCTGCAACTCACATGCTCGCCTCTCAAAACACAGATAACCGTGTATTTTCTAGCATCCATCTGAATTTACGCACTCAGTTGCCTTTATGTCTTGATGTATTTCACGAACCAGTGGCAGAGCCTATTATACTCCGGGTCTTGCATTGTCCTTTTGTCCCGGGTCCCTCAAGTGTTCATTTCCAGCGGCCTGTTTTCTGCTGCAGGGAGAAGGTAGAGTACTGCATGAGCTTTCTATAATATGAAATGCGGTAACGTAATGATAATTGGGAAGAAAAAGTAATAGTCTAGCTAATAAGAACACAAGCAAATTTTCCGTTAATTTTTCTAATTTTGTTCACATTTTCTTTTTTCTTTTCATGTTCTAAGCGGGATTGGTGATTTGCTCTAAGATGAAAAAACCTAAGACCTCTCTCACCCTCATCTAGTGATTCTACACTCGCATCTCAGGAAATTCTTTGAGTAAACCTTTTCAAAGAAACGCTACTCGGAGCGTGGAAAAAATTTTGCCAGTTCTTTCTAGGACGAGGCTTGTACATTTTTTGGAGTGCCTATAGGGAGTGTCCAGACGGGAACGCGTAAAACCAGATCCACGAGACCTGTGGAAAAGAGACTAAACGTGAGAAATAGTTCACCCCCAATCTGCAAGTTTCCCTGGCGTAAATACCGCGATCCCTCAAACGTTGGGGATACGGGGTATCAGAAAGGCCACGAGAAGAATCGTGACCAAGTACTGGTCATAGTTGTTTTTGCAGGAAGACAGGGAGGTTTGCTTAGCGCCGAGCTGTTTTAGGCTTCGACAAGTCCATTTCATCACATTCCACAACCACAAGCAGGCTACCGCAACGGTGATGCAGGTCAATCAGTATATGAAATCGATAGAAAAGAACGCTTGCATCTCCTTCAGCAGCTTGAAAGGCATTCAGTTTGGCCAAGCTGAGGTTCATTGCAATCGTTTTCACGTTACCCGTTGGAGGCAATTTGTCCTTCGAGGCATTCATCGCAAAGCGGTTGCTGGTCTTATTTTCATTTGAGATAAGCCATGAAGACTAATCGCCCTAACCCACTGTTATCAACTGTCATGGCATGCCAAAGTGTATGCCAACCGCATTTAAGCTGGTCGCAAGCATCCGCCAAAACATCTAGGAGAGCCTTTGGACTAAATGCTGAGCAAGATCCACAACGAAGAGCGAAAGCCTTTCAACTTAATCCTGACTCAAAGAGCGCAGTTTTCCTTGTCCGTGCAGTATGCCTTTCACCCGTCCTTTAACCCAAACTTATACCTAAGTCTAATAACTTCGCGGATTATCGCCGGCCGGTCAATTATTCTCTGGCATATCGGCAAGCCCCCTTACATTAAGGAAAATTTTCGTCACGCTTGCTCCCTGATCTGCAGTTAAGTTCTTATTAAGCCAGTAACAACCTTCGTGAGGTACGTGGAAGGAAAGGCTGCGATGAGGACAAACACCAACCGCTTTGTATCGCTTGCCAACATCGCGGAGGAGAAAAAACGCCAAGCAATCAGTATGAGAAAATCTACATTCACGTCTAACATTTAGGAAATTTAATGGTGCAGCAAGATTTGATGCAATAACTGGGAAAAAATATGAGGAGGGGACATGGATAGTCTCGGAGCCCTTTCCCCGTAGCAGCACTGTGAAATTTATCAAACCACATCAGTGTTTGACAAAAAAACATTAATCGCACTGAAACTCTAAATATCTGGGGAAAGCAAAACAGACAATGCAAAAAGGCAGTCGGAATTGTCCGAGAAATCAACAGTCTCTTCCGCACGAACAGGCATGACAGCTCTGAGCACACAACGAATATGGCTTTTATTTGCGCAATTATTTACTTATTGAAAGCCTACTCAAGGAATGTAAATGCCCAGCAATGTTGTTCACAAAATCTGCCAAAAACAGGACAAGCATGCTGCAGTAATTTTTATAGCAAATCTCATTTCATCAAAGAAAACAAACATCACAAAACAAGCGAACTAACTAACTAACAAAACTAACCGAAACTGTTGCCGAGCACGTTAAAATTTTGAACGGCGGAGCAACTGGCAATTGGTCCAAGACAGTCCAGTTCCTTTTTCCAGGATAAGCTTTGACCTGCATCATTATGTTTACGCAGGATAGGGTAGTGATGTAAGGGAAATGTCTAGCTTCTTGCTTTGGAGCTGCCCATTAAGCTAACTTTCGTGAAGTCTCGAATTCCTGAAGTATTACACAGTTTCAAGGCCAAAAAGCCCGTTTTCCTGGGTTCGTGAGCTTTTCTTTGGGTGTAGTTGGTGGCAAACCAACCTGAGAAGAGATTACCTGAGGAGGAGAGCGTCGTATTCTCTGTGATACTTGGGCAGGACCACAGAAGCGGCACTGCCAAACCAGAAAGGCGGCCAGGCGCCAATTAAGAGTGGTGGTATTGCTCTAGGTTGGTGCGGCTGGGATCTAACGGGAAAGTTAGTACATAGGTCTCAGATGGATGTCTAAATTTTTTCTTAAATGGATTTTCTAGCTGATATTGCGATTTCTTCAGGAAGCTTGTCCCATAGGAATACCACCGTATGGATAAAGTAATTGGCTGTCGGGAATGTCCAATGACTCTGACGGAAACCCTCCCTAAGTAGTTCGTTAACGACGACCGATGGCAGAATTCAAAATATTTCTCCTTTTTGCCTGATGTGAAGACTTGATACATCAAAACGAGATCAGCCCGGGTGCGTCTCAGACCAAGGGGTAGAATGTGAGCTTTGAGAGGCGGGTGTGGAGTGTATGGCAAGTGAGTGAGTACTTGGTTCAGTTCCGTTTTCATAAGAAGAGATTTGACCCGCGTCATTCGAGCGTTCGGAATTCTTTTGATAGCATGCCCTCTTGTTGGCCACCGGACTCTTCAAGCTCCAGTTCAGTGGGTCTCGCTGAGACAATCATAACTCGGAATACCACGTCTCACTTTGATTTCGAGGGACATCGCTTGTCACGAGTGTTCATAGATCTGATCAAGGATGGTAGAACGTGCAATGGAAAACATATCGGTACTTACCAATTAATAATTTACATCAAAGCACATCTCATCCTATCACCCAACCCATGTCCGCTCAAACGGAACCACGACTTTTATAGTTACTAAGTCCCCAGGTAATCCGTTTCGTATGTTACCGGCCCTGTTACTAAAGAAGTGCAGCCCGGACAACAGTCAGGATCGTGTTTCGGTGGGCTTCCTCTCGTGGCCACGCGTACGAGAGTTCAACTCTTGCTGTAAAGACCAATACCCGAAAATCTTTCTAAGATCTGAAAGGTTTCCTCAATTCTTCCAGGTGTCTACCTCTGTCGAAAGAGGATTTATCCAAGCCACAGAGTCAACGATCATACGATTTTCGACCCTACCTCTCAGGCCCACTTGTGGCTACTCATTGAACCTCTTCAAGGTTAGCGGCATTTTTTCGAGAAGGAAGACCCAACCTGCAAGCTTTAATGTAGGTAGGGTTTTAATGTGACCTTGCGCAGGGGCTTGGATATCTCCGAGTTAAGGCATATCGAGGCTGACTTCAATCCTAATAACTCACCTCCGGATTTTTTCGCTGCCACGGCACATAGATAAGTCCGCTTAAAACCCGACGTCACGATTAGTCTTGGATCCTTTACCTTGCTAACGGTGGTCACAAAAAGCAAGCTCTATTCATGTGATGTCGCGAGACTTTCCGCGTGTTTAGGGACAAGCCCCACCTGCGAATTCAACCTAAGACAACCTCTTTATCGCTGTTTGGTCTTCTCTGTTCGCAGAATCTACCACCCTGACAAAGTCTACGAAGAAAGAGCTGGGCAAATATTCAGCCGATGCTAGATTATTCATGGAGAGTGGGACCCTGCTTGCGACGTCAGGTTTGACTTGGCACCTAACCTCTTTCCTGAAGCAAAATTCTCTCCTGCTAATAGGGGCCATCACCTACCAGCGGGTCGGCACCCGGGATACCAAATGATTCCGAATTAACCAGAAGCAGGCAAAGATTCACTTATTCAAACACCTCACTGAAGTCAAGGTAACATACTTCAACCTGCTTACCCCCAGGCAATCCAGATTTCAATGAACCCGGCGTATGCTGGTTCGCACTTTCCGCTGAAAGTTGTCTGCTCCGTTTTCTTAAAAGTGTTCATCGGGGCGATCGGAACAAATTTGTTGGTATCCAAAAAGGAAGTGCAACGTTCTTAGCCTGTTATTTACGATGAGCTTAACACACTCGAATGCCTGCTGTTGCTACCTTACCTGGATCTGGTCATCTGCTCGTTAGCCGTTCATTCGCATTGGTCATCCACAATAAATAGCCCCCACTAATCTCAAGGCCGTACTTCATTATTGATTGGAATGGCTCACCGACTCCAGTTCGTAAGTCCAATTGGGATTCATTTTCTCCGAAACCAGAAGCGGAGGCCGCATCTGACAAGCTACATTCCAGCCTGCACAAGAATCTTGGTAGTATTGTAATGATAATAACAATAATGGTATTTTATTTCTTGGACATTGCCGAGAGCATGCAGTGCGCATGATCATGACTTGCGACGATGGTGACAATAAAGGAAAAACATACACGCTCACATGCGAATGCTGAGGGGCTTATACAACGGCTGATAATATTTACCTCAGGTCGTATGTTTGGTAAGAGCATAAAAAGTAACGTTTCCATGCAAGGTATCTGATTCCAACGGGGACTTTTCGTCCGTGTCGCTTGGTCTCATTGTAGCGCATTTCGCAGGCCGTCATATACACGTGGCAAACCGAAATGGACCGTCGCCGGAAAATACATTACGGTGGTAAGTTTTCTGAATGGTTGCAATAAACACGAATTGCATAAGGTGGAATGGATACCGCGTGGCAAGGAAATACGCAATAAATCAGGGAACAAAACATTTGGAGGCAGTATATCGCGGGATGCATAATCTGGCGAGCAGCACACTGAACGGACACTAGCAGTATAGAAAGCGAAATATTTTGAAGCACAGCGTATTGCGCGAGGAAGACGAGAGCTGAGACGGGACTGAATCTGTGTAAACGTATGACTAATCCATGGGGTTTGTTTGGGGCAATTTTTATTTCATGAATCTCGGCTAGGTCCAGTGATGGGGGAGGAGTTCAAAAGAGAAGGGAAACCTGAAGCAATTCAAGCGATGTTTGTAGGACTCGTGTGGAGAACATTTGCCAGCAGCACCGGTCTGTTGCCAAATTTTGCAGCGCAGGTTAGGAGTTCGTGAAAAATAACGGTCATCAGCTGCTTTCGTACGTCGAGATGCATTTCGAAGATCAGTTCGTATCGTACGCCAATAAAAATGCCTCATCCGTCAGTCCACTTTGTATGGTTTTGGCAAAAGAACTTTTGGAAGGAGCAAGAGGATGCCGGCACAACATGGTACACGTGGACGTAGGACTGGTGGGCTATTTCTCGCAATAGTGTTAGTGGGTGAGGCTGACCGAGTGCTGGCCACCCAATCTGAAAAACACCGTTGAGGAGCGAAAACACATGTAATCCGTCAACCTATCTGCACCCGCACGCCGCTGCAGCCGAGCTGCCCGCCCGACGTGCGCTGACCAGAGCGGTGGATATGACCGCGCTACGCACTATTGTGGCAACACCAGTCTTCTTGATAGGTTGAGGAAGCAATGCGAATAAAGCATAGGTAGGAGAATCGAGACATCATTTTTTCAGGCGTGGATAATCGCAGACGAGCCGAAACCGCGGTAGTCAGGCAGAACTCTAAGATCCCTAAGGGAGAAAACCGGGCGGCGGTCTGGCCTAGCTGCCAGCTGCGGATAGAGAATCGGACAATCCCACGAGCAGCTCAGAAAAAGAAATTACTGGAACTTGTGGCGCGATCCATGCCAAACCCCAAACCTGCTTCCCCAAAGAAATTACTTCTGCCGACTGGGCTGCAAATCCGCTAAAATCCAGCGGGCCTTTTTCCTTACCGGGATTTTTCGTTGTTTCTGCAATTATTCGTCTGACTAAAACTCTGGAAACAATACTCGACCACAGAAGTTAATAGCAAGAGCTGTAAGCTCTAGACCAGCCAAACCCAACGGCAACATTGGCACTACTACTTAAAAGCAGAACTATCTATTTCAGTTCTCCAGTCACTCAAGTCCCGTGTATCATTCGCGACGACATTTATGCAAGCAACCCACAAGAGGTTGCAGAGGCATTCGGTAACTTATTTGCTCCTGCTTTGCTGAACTACAGGAAGCCTGCCGCCTCATGCCGACATCCCTTGACTACGGCGTCGTACTCATCAATCGCATTTTTTCCGAAGGAAGTAGGCCGGCTTTTTTTGAAACCCCTAAATCAGCTACCACTTAGGAACTGAATCACCACCTTCGGTTGTCATCTCTCAGGGTGGGACAGACAGATCGATTTTGTTAGCAAGCATCATTTGCCTGCTTGTCCAATGCCACTCCTCGCGTCGGTGGAAAACCTATGTGGTTATCCCCATTTACAAAAGAAGCACAGGTCCTGACTCTATCAATTACCGCACAATCAACCAAACCTCCATAGTTAAGAAATATCGATCTTTTGCCTCAGCATGGTCTGATCGCCTATCTTCTGAAACGTGAACTTATTGACATCGAGCAACATGGTTGACTGCTTCAGTGGTATCACTAAAGCCCTGAACACTGAAAGGTTATTTATGGTAACCTTTTTAAACACGGCGAAGGCTAGATAAAATAGAATCCTAAGGTATTGTTGTTCCAATTTTATTGCAGTTATCATCATATCTTCCATCTAGGAACCAGGTGGTTCAAGTGGATGGCTTCACCTGCAAACCATGGTTAGTGGCCCGTGGTGTAACACAAGACAGCACTCCTGACTCACTGCTTTTCCCATCGCACTTCGACGATGCCTTCGACGTTATGCATAACCGTGCCTTTTTTCTCTTCCCTGGAAAAGTTGAAACTTCTCCGCATTTTCCCTCTGGGTCATCGAAATTCAGCAATATTACCATCGCGGGGCGTGAAGTAATCAAATTCCTTGACAAACAGCCTCGTGATGAAATTCGTCGCTAGAAAAGCGGTATGCCGAGATACGCATGCGCTATGCTTCCAGGAGAACTCAAGTGTGGTGGCCAAATCATCCCAACTAGCAGTCAGTTTTGCGACCTGGGGTTAAACTATTCTTACTTATTAAACTTCTCGGAATGTGCTAACACACAAGTTTCAAAAGCAAACGCGTTAGCGAGATCGCTTTACAGAACTCTAAAGAAGAAAGAAAGCACACTACAACATTTTTGAACCCACTTTGTTCCAACATGAGCCATTATGGCAGGGTGGAAATCGGAAGCGTCCAACGTGCCTTTACCAAGCGGATAATTTGTTTCACTTCGCAGCTAAATTGCATGGAACCGTGAGGGCCGCTGAAAATATTGTTTGTGCCTCCAACGCACAAGAGCCAACCTAGTGCTGTTTCATATCAATAATACAGATGACAACTGTTACTCTGCCGCTCGCGTTAGGATCCCTCTTGGATACCTTCTTCGCTATACCGGGGTTATCACTTTTCAGGTACCAAAGAGGCATACCATAGCCGAAATCTTTATCATGAAATACTCATCATTATGGAACAAACTTCCCAAACACCTTCGCATTCTATCACCAACTTCTGTTACATTTAGGAAAGAAACAAAAAGACTAGTTACCACCATCGTTCTCATTTCTCTGCAACACTTATTATTATCCGAGGACCTAATGTTCGAGACTGAATCTGGATTTTGAAAACACATTATGCTACCGCCTTGTTCACCGCGAAAACGGAAGTAAATCTCGTTAATCATTGCATTACAAGAAATCGCATCCGAAGTAAGGCTGAAAAGTCAGGAAGTATCAGCCCTTCGATTGCCTAACCCAGCTCAGAAGACTTCCCGCACTTCCGCAGCTCGTTCGCAGCCAAATTCTTCAGCCATCCCGATGTTTGTCATTTTTAGCATTTTACGCATAGAGTCCTTTGAGGGCATAGTGGAAGCATTCAATATATATTTCTCTTTTGACCTCAAGAAAGACAACATGCTGCACACTGAAATACATCCCAAGCGAAGGACAGTTATGTTACATACAATTTATTGGACGTCACTGGTAATATGATGGAAATAAAAAGTGGAAAGCTCTGATAAAAGCAGAAGCTCGGTGGCATCCGTCTAGTCCTAGCTTGCGCCAATGGTCCGGATCATCCGGCGATAATTTTCAATAAGTTCTCGCACTCAAAAGCTCGCGGCACATTCCCCTCACAGTGGAGGATATAAATTAAAGTCCATACCAAGAAAAGGGTTCCTTGTGTGGCCCTGAGAACTTTTGCTCCATCAGTGACACTTCATTTCATTCAAGACTTACGGAATACGTCGCTGACTAAAAGCCGGTAGACACATCATCTAGTTATACTCGTATGAACTCCTCCCAACACAGCTTTCGGAGGGATTGATCTTGCCTCACTTGTCAATTTGGCTCCTTGTACTGAGTTATCCAGGATGCTGACGCCCGACGATCGATGCTCATAATCTTTCTAGACATGTCTCGCTGCGTCTCATACTCATGAATTCTGGCCAAGATTAGAAAGTGTGGAATAAGTAATCCCCTATTTTATATGATGTATATTTCACGACATCTTAGAGGCCTGCGCAGGGCAGGATGAAACCTGTGCAGGGACGGTACAGCAGAGACACGGAAAACAAAAACTAGAGGGGATAATATATTGTCTGTGCTCTCATGAACATAGCCTGCAATGTGATAGGCCAAACACGAGCTTTCGAGCTTTTAAATCAAAGCTAAATGATCCTTTGCCAAGACATTTTAGGGTTGATTATCAATCGCGCACTTCCAGACAATCCATGTTTAAATACTTCAAAGTTGCGTGTCGCTGGCGCGGAACTAGGCTCGGAAGCAGCGGTGGACGTTGCCATATGCCCAGTTTCCTCAGAAATTAAGGGAGTTATATGGTGAAGTTGAAGATGAATATGAATGTGACAACGCGAAGGAGATGGGTCAAAGCCGCACTGAATATCATGTAAGGTGGATGGAGAGTGGTACTTAAAAACATGCACGAGTCAAAATAATGCTGGAGATAAAACAGAGGGACACCAATCTGTTGGGTGTGACGCAAACGGTGTTTGCTCAAACCAAGGAGTTTGTAATATTAGTTGTCTTCAACTTTTTAGACATCAATTGGGAGAACAGATATGTTCCGACGGGAACTCCAGGATCAGCGTGAGACAATGGCTGCTCTTACATGGTCTGGCTCAACAAGCAACACAGTGTGCCATGTGTAGAGTAGAACACTACCCCTCGCTACTAGATTTGTTGATCACCGGGTGTCAAGGGGATATAAGAAAATTAACACTCGAGGAGTTTCTAGGCAAACCGACCCCGCGATAGTTAAGTGTGTGTTGTCAGTTCTTAATGAATCCCCGCTGCATCCTCTGTCTGATGTTATAATAAGCTGCAGACTAAAGAAATAGGTCGAGCAGCGGCATATAAACCTCATTTAAAAGAACACGAAAACCTGACCATAGAAGAAAGTTGAGTTTTGAGTGCTAATGAAGCTGACAGAGGAGGCTGTCTTCCCTAAGTTCATTAAAATCATTCGAAGTGGCACTCAAATGTAATGCGATTGGTAATAACTTGATAAAGTAGGTGGGCAACTTGCAAACTGTTTTGTACCCATCAGGCGTATAGAGCAACAGATAAGCTTGCGATAAACCCCTTGCACCCCAGTTGAAGGGAAAGTACTCGTCTGGACCTAATTTAGCAGGGCATATCTACCCAAACCACAAAGCACATACTGCGTGTAATGTGAAAGTAAAATATCCGAATCTGTTCCGCCGGCCAGGAACCCCTACGGGAACCTAGTGTTGATCAAATGTTAAAAGACTGATGCCTTATCGGAAACGTTTAAAGAAATTTTCTGCCTGCAGTTCGAAGCTCATGTCAACCTGGGAATCGCAGAAACTACCCAGGTCCCGGCAGGCCCGAAACGCTATGCAGCAGAGGCGTAGGGTTCAACGTAGTTAAGCACACTTAGTGAGTTTGGTGCTGCCGGTCTAGGCGGGATATATCAGGGAAACTTTCGGTCACTTGCGGAACTCCCGGCACTCGTTGTCATGCAGCTCAGCAGTACCCCCCTCAAGGAGGAAATGTACCTGACTAGTAGAAAACCGTTGTAGCCGCGAGGATTGCACAACAACAGACACAAACACATGTAGGAAACCTGCGGGTCCTTGCGTCTAACGTGCGCCTCTTGTAGGCGCCTGGAGGTCACCAGAAAGCAGACATGCAAGTACCTGTTTATTCACAGGGCTAGTTCAGTAACAGCCCAGATCCATAACAGGAAACACTTGCCTCATAAATTTCTTGCTTCTTCTGGATCGGGTAACGAAACGCCAGAAGAGAGCCAACGGGTAGGAGTCTGTTGCGTGAACTTTATCAAGGCATTTGACCTAGTCAGCGTGCAACATTTGAATCACAAACTGAGAGCACCGGGAATAACGGGAGGGCCAATGCCTAGGTAAAAGCCTCCATGGAGGGAAGGAAATTTAGTCAGATCTGTGGGGAGAGTCCTCCGCCGGTATGCAACGCAGTGTTTTCCATTCATTATTGCTAGGATACACAATCTTTTTCATATTCATCAAAAGTAACAAAGAGCAGGCGCAGTTCATGCTCTATTTTTGCTGATGATTTAAAAGCATCAGGTGTGGGCTCAGAGAAGGGCATGGAGGCATTTAAAGCTTGATCAAATGAGTGAGACTTTCCATTGAACCCAGCAAGGTTTCAAAGGCTGACCTCTGGGGAAGGGCACATAGGGAGCAAATTGCTTGAAATTGTGGATGTTTCTCAAGCCAAGGACCTGGTTAAAACTGTTACGAGCAATTTCAAATCATTAAGTCGATGTCCAAGAACGGCAAAATGGTGTGTTCGGATCCCTAAACACAACTATCTTAAAGCCGTACCCAGGGCATTATGTTTGGGCATGCCCGCCCTATCCATAACAGGATATTATTGCCTGAAAGGATTGAAAAGCTGGCCACCATGACGGCTGGACAAAGGTTGAAAGGCTGTCATGGGAGATTCCAAGAACTTTCCATTTATCCCTTCATACGCGGATGCGCGCGCCGTGATCTACTTAAGACGCTCAAAATACTGAGGGTCCTTCCGGCATCAAAGTGAAGTGTTCATTCTTACATCAAACAAGAGCACCTAAACGCAGCAGCCTAACCGCGCAACGTATCGGATGAGGGCTAGGCCTGTCACCAGAAAGATGATTCTACTAGGGAATCGAATGCCGGAGCACGTAGTTAATAATAAAAATGTTGGTAAAGTTGAGAAAGCCCTGGAGGCTTCCTGGGCGGCGGCATGCCCAGAGCCTGAATAGTAGGTGAACAAAAGTTACCCCAGCTGCCTACTCCCGATGGAGCTCCTATGGGGCACGAACGTGGAAAACTTGCGGTTAGGCAAATACTACGGTACCAGAAAGTCGGAAGGCACTACTGATTCTCTCAGTGCCAGTCCAAAATTGCCCTTAGTTTGGGGCTGGCCCACCCAAAGGCCAGCACCAAGCTTGTTGTTGTTGGTTGAAGTTAGGTCCCGGACTGGCAAAATTCGCTGATAGGCGTACATTTCCCGAGTATGACCAATTTAGTAGCTCATGTGCAGTCTCTAAACACGAACTAAGCGATCTTTTCAAGCCTTTCCCGCAAAGTGCAAATCGGATTTCGGAAGAATACGGATCTATACTTTACTAAACTAGCTTCCAGAAGTGCCTGATGCGCTTTTTGCTTCCTTTCGTCATCGTGGCAGGAGAGTCTGGAGGTATTTACGAAGGAGAATGAAAAAGCAAACGCAAACGGAGTAATACCCAATGGGCGGATTCAAAAACCTCCGAATTTGAAGCACCTATAAATTGCTCACCCACGTGTCACCGGCTGCATAATTTTTGCTGGGTCGCGCATTTAAGAAATAAACTTCAACCCTCACTACCAACTTCTAATCAATCACACTGTCGTTAATATACCATACAAATGACGTAAATTAGAATCATCGTGAACCCACAGTGAGGCCAAATTTAAGTCGTTTGCTCTGTTTCCTCGACGCCAACCATAAAATGATCCCCGTAACTGTCCATTCCGGGGCAAACTGGAGTTACTTTATTTCCTTAACTCCTGCGTTTAATACAAAAGTTGCGGTCGTGTGAGCTGCGCAGTCAATTACGCGTTTCTGTCTCTTGCGTCGGTTGGTTAGTATCTGTGATAAAGTGAAATTTTGATTGCCCGGAGCTACCTTCACCTTACACTAAACGGTGACGCTTCGTTGGTATTCGCTGGGCATCAGCAACAGCAACTTACCGCCAGTTCGTCATCCATCACATCTGACAACATTTGCTTTACCGTGCCCCAAAGACCTCGGGTAAATAACATGTGAGTGTGAGAATCCAGCAATGGCGTTGAACATAAAAGTGACTCACCATGCTGCTAAACATTTTTGGTGTTCGCTGGGTGTCATTCTGGCGTTTTAATTCTTACACGTTTTTGAGGGATGACTTTTTGGGCCACCGGGTGACTAATTGAGGCCGAAAAGTGTCGCCCGCGAATTTTTGGAGGCAGACAGAAGCTTTTCTCGAGCATTCTTTGGAGCGCAGAATTTATCCTGCTTCAATGAAAGTATGCTTGTAGACTTTGATTTATACAGACACAGTGTTTGGCACACGTACCATAAACACTTGTGGGCCTGTTTTACCTGCACTTAAAATAATATTGGAAGACATCTTACAAAAAAATTTTCAAAATTAATTGGTTATTCCTGCAATGCAAGGATCGCCAATAAAGGAATAACACCACCATGGCATCATACATAAGGAACTGATGTTCAGGATAAAAATAATCACTGCGACTTGGGAGACGTGTTCTTGTGCACTAATCACTTGGTGTAAATACGAAGTGTTTAAGGGAAAACATTGCAAATAGAAGCAAATGCGGTTGTGCGTTGATATGTTGTCATACGCAACCGTACGTTGTAAAGCAGAATCATCAAAAGCACTTCCACGAATACATAACACTTTCATTAGGTTTCTAACATTGCTGGGCGCAAGCTCAAGGGTAGCAGGCAAGTTAATCTCAAAAACATAGATTAAGTGAGATGGTATCATCAGTTGACAAAATGTGATGATATATTTCCAGTGTCATTCAAAAAAGTGTTATAACTTGCGGGGCATAAGGGTTTGGCTAGACTCAACCTTACCCTTGCCCCCAGACAACGTCCTGCTTGAGCATCCGTTGAATCTTACAATGTAACCGGCACCATGCTCTCAGGAGTGAAAAAGCAGGCGGTGTTGGAAGATACGGACACAAGTCAATAACACATCAATATGAAGGCTCAAGCGGCTGTAAGCCCAAACTTTGTCTAGCGTATGCTTAAGTGAACTGATTCATAGCTGCTTTTGAACTGCGTTCAGCAAAGGCTGCCGCTTGAAGTTGTGTTGTGTTTTGTCACTGGCCTCTTGGATCATCATCATCGCTCATTATAGTTCATTGTTCACTTATATTTAAAAGGCTGTCTGTGTATCTTTACATCAGCTTCCGGCAGTTTCCTGCTGGGCAACACAACTAAAGTTAGTTTTCAATTTTCTCGCAGTTTATCCAAGTATGAAAATCGTGAAGCACTCATTTAATACGCGAGTTACATTGGGATAAACATTTTGTCGTTATACTATCCATTCTTTTTTTATTAAGGCCATGTTTCACGCCATGGCTGACCAAAACCCAATAAGTTTATCTGGAAGGAATCGATTCAGCGCATTACCTAAGAAAATTTGTAATATCCACTACAGCTTTTGTAAGCCAAACTAGGTGGAATAAACGTTGCTCCCACCAGAATATTTAGATCTTTAGGCAGGACGGCCTCTTCGACGAAGCCGCATGCAATACTCCATTTCCGTAACCACGTGATTAGGAACAGTACCGTTTGTATTTCTTATGAACACTCCTTCCCAGTAATCCTCACTTGGTGGATGATCCCGTTTCCGTAGCTCGTGGTCATTATGCCGCCACATTAGTTTTCAACGGAATATCAGAGTTCGGCTTGCTAGACTGGATTTCAGTTAACAGTCGTTTGTGTACATCTATGTTTGATGGTTTTTGATGCCTGTCGTTGGCAGACTCCTGAGACGCAACCGTCTGTTTGCCGTATCTTTGCATGAAATTGTCAAATGCTCTCTAAAGACCAAAGATGAGCCTTGCCATGGATCGTCTCAACTGTTTCCGAAGGCCCGTCCAATGGATATTTTATATAAATAACAACCCCTTGTGCACAGATCACCTGCAACCAGGACCATGGTGAGGGACGAACGCGAAAAACGAATAAGAGAAGAGAAACATGAATCAACACACCGTTCAATACAAATTCTATTACTTCTATTCCAGTTTACACTTAAGTTTCTCGTCAGACATGGAGTAAAACCATGGTCGAAGATATCCTGTAAATAGGGGATGCTAAAGGGAAACATTCAAGTATGACTCCGCATGTTGATTTTGCTCTTAAGACAGAAAGATTGAGTTGTTTGGAAGATAGAATGAAGAAAAGTTTCCAATTTTTTGCGGCCCAATGAATAAAATGAGCAAATTCAACATCTAGGATTGAAGATGTTCAAGGGCTGACATGCCGCCCGAATGCCAGGAAATCGTGGGAAAGTTCTGGTACATAGACTGGTGAAGCAAGCCAAGGACGCAGAAACCAAAATAATAGCTTTTCGAAAGAGAAAATCAGGCTGTTGCTGAAAGACGAGCAAGTGATTTCAAATTAAGGATCAAGAAGCAATTAGTGAACGGCGGAAAAACCTTCCGTTGTGATCATTGAAATGGCGATATCCGGAGATCCGCCTCCCATATGACTACGATATCCAACTGTCGGTCGGATTTGAGCTTCGCGTAAAAGAAGGTGGGCGGGTGTATAAATGGTCATAGCGCGAAATGGAAGGTAAGGTTTGCGCGCGGCAAAAGAGACTAGAATATAAAAAGAGGGTGGCAGCCAGAGAAAAGGATTCTTAAACAAACACTGTAATGAAGGTGATACAGTGAAATGAATGGAAGTCGGATCATAAATTCACTGAATAGAACAAAAGAGTTGTTTGAGTGAAGCAGTAGGGATAGAGTTCTTGTGAAGATTCAAGCAGAGGGGTGGAAGAGCCACAAATGGAGATTCTTCCGAGATCAGGAGTAGGTGATCCTTTAGGAACAGTGCAATGTTGACTGATGTCGGTTACTTGACGAACAGTTGGGTAGGATAGAGAGCAATGGAGATTGGCATCATCGGCGGAACAGTCTGAATGTGGGGAAGTTGACATAAAGCGATCGTTAACAAAAAGAATAAAAAGATGGACAAAAGTATGAAACTTTCGGTAGAATCAATATTATTAATATTTTATTTCTTGGACAAAGCCAAGACATGCAGGACGCATGATCATGACAGGCGACGACAGTGAAAAGGAGGATAAAAGCCCTCACATGTAAAAAGTGAGAGGCCCACACAGTAGCTAACAATACCTACGACAGGTCATGCATTCATGACAGGGGAACAAATGTAACGAAATTCCACGAGAGAAAGCTTAGAACAACATTTACTCAAACCTTGATGGTACGCTATTCATGACACGTTTGAAACACTAGTGCAATAGAGGGGACATGTTTCACAACCATGAGGACCCACTACACGAGGAGCGGGGAGACAGGTTACCTTAACTATGGCATAGAACCAAATAAAGCTGCGCCGGGTTGGGATTGTTAATAAACCGGACAGAAGCAAGTTTTCACCTACAAAATATCGATCACATTATATAAAATTAGAAGTTCTGGCCCTTTGGGTCAAAACTTGTTAATCCGAATTCCCAACTCCGCTGGAGGAAACGCAATCTTCACTGTACGAGAGCCGAAGGAAACCGGAACAAAGACAATTGCGACGACAGAAAGTCTGATTCCGCGACCTTAGGTACATTCAGCTAAGCCGGTTTGGAGTATCTGTGGTTATCGGGTGAAAATGCCCGAAAATGTGAAATGGTTGCAAGCAGGTCGCTTGCAGGAATGGACGAAAATTCACTGTTAGTGAACATTGAGAATGCCTTCACTCTTGAATAACGCTGCTGGTCGGGAACCAAGTTCTTAAAAATATTAAAATCATAGATTTGATTGAAATGCTGAGATTTGTTTTAGGATTTCTAGAGTCTCCAATGTTCGAGATAAGAAAGCTGACTAGATATTTCCGTGTAGAGGTGAAGTTATTTATTTCAGAGATAAGATGAGGCAATTTAGTATAAGGGACAAACCAGGGCACACAGTCTTAATACAAATCCGGAATATCAGCTTCTGGGATAAATTTCTGATAATAATCGTCCAAAGGGACGCGTGCATCAAAACGAGAAGAAGGTGAGGAATCAGTTATGATAAAGAGATCACGTTTGAGGAGAATACTGCGATCACACGGGTCGCAGACCAGAGAGTCAGGAATTGCGTATAGAAAGCAAATTATATGGGCAAAAATTTCGTACTATCGCCTTTGGACCGTGGGGCACAATACTAGGAAGCAGCTTAGTTGGCCATTGGTAACAGTGGGCTTCTCACTCCTGTCTGCAAGTGAACCATTACGGGCAAACACTGGTCGAGTAAATTAATTTATCTTTTGTTAAATCATTTTTGAATGTATTGGTTTCTGTAAAAGTATGGATGCAGAATTAAAGTCTACCACCCCAAATCTTTATCGTGGTCACCCGCCATGATACCTTCTTACTGAAGCTACTGTTAAGTCGCATGTCTTGGGCATATCTGGCGCTTCCTAGTTTGACGGAGTGGGCGGTCCGGCCATAATCCTGGAAGTAGATTTATTTCGGATATATCATATGGCGCCAATGCCTTCGGGATTTACAGCATATTTTGGGAGAGTGTTGCGCACCGGTGTCAACCATGGAGTCGATTCTTCGTTCCTTTTTTGATTTTTGCACCGAATCCAAGTGCCTGCTGCTACATCGTCCCCATACGACTGGAATCCTATTTGGCGGTAGATGACCCTTTCGTCGCAGGCGGATTGACCAGGTCTGAAGTTTCTAATGCAGACCGTTGAACCCTCCTACAAACATCTTTCGGCAGTAGAGCATTGTGGATGGTTTTCGATTTGTGGTTCATTGGCACTGGTGATGGGCAACTGCCTCCGGATGTGGTTATTTTTAAGCTGTGCTGTGTTTGTTCAAACTTCTTGGTCTGCGACCAACTAGCCGGTAAGTTAGCAAACTTCTGTCAAGAGTGTGACGTCTTCTGTTGTTCGTTCCTGCCTAATGACTTCAAACGGGGTAGTCGTGACAAGGGCATTGGGCCCGAGGATCCTGCGACAGTTCCGTACGAGGCCGTCTGGAGTAAATAGAGTGAGGGCAATTGTCCGTAGCTATGCACAGCGATCAGAAGTAGAGGAAGACATTGCGGAAATGGTGCGCAACTAACCGAAATCACATAAAGCAGCCAAAATGACACCAAAGCACCCAAACGCCTTCTGATTGGTGATGAGGCAGTAGAGGTCTGTGCCACATATTGACATCTGGGGCCCACTGAAGGCGCCCATTACCTGATACTTGTTGATGTCTTATCATTGCATTAGAGTCAGCCACGTCTAGTAACATTACGGTCGTAGGACGCTTGATTGCCCAATATGGATTCTCTGATCAAATCGTTCTCGACAATGGATCCCAGTTTCCCTCTGCGCTGTTCCGTGGCTTCTGCAAGAAGAATTAGGTGGAACATAAGTTTTCGGCCCATACCATAGAGAAGCAAGTGGTCAGACGGGATGATTCCTCAATACATTCAAGCAACCACTACTCAGGTCGCAAGAGGACGAAACAACGGAATAATTCCCGCAAAAATTCATTTTGGGGTACAGCACAGCTTAAAAATAACCACATCCGGAGGCAGTTGCCCATCACCAGTGCCAATGAACCACAAATCGAAAACCATCCACAATGCTCTACTGCCGAAAGATGTTTGTAGGAGGGTTCAACGGTCTGCATTAGAAACTTCAGACCTGGTCAATCCGCCTGCGACGAAAGGGTCATCTACCGCCAAATAGGATTCCAGTCGTATGGGGACGATGTAGCAGCAGGCACTTGGATTCGGTGCAAAAATCAAAAAAGGAACGAAGAATCGACTCCATGGTTGACACCGGTGCGCAACACTCTCCCAAAATATGCTGTAAATCCCGAAGGCATTGGCGCCATATGATATATCCGAAATAAATCTACTTCCAGGATTATGGCCGGACCGCCCACTCCGTCAAACTAGGAAGCGCCAGATATGCCCAAGACATGCGACTTAACAGTAGCTTCAGTAAGAAGGTATCATGGCGGGTGACCACGATAAAGATTTGGGGTGGTAGACTTTAATTCTGCATCCATACTTTTACAGAAACCCATACTTTCCGAAGCATTTCAGGGTAGGCGTTATTTTAAATATTGTACGGTCCAAAAGTTCCTCATATGGCTGCAAACCGATTCACAAAACCTTGCTCGTGAATGGTTGTCCCCCCGTCGGAGAGGATCGATCCACTAAGCCACATAAACGACAAAGCTCAATTGAATTCTGACTTGGATTGTTGGGTGTTAACGATACATCAGCCTCCGCGAAACGGCCATGTTTTTTGGGCATACAAAGCGTTGGACGCAACTCATCCACCCGCGATATCTGATAGACACCAGCTGTCGACCCCGCGATAATTGGTAACGGTTGGTATTAAATGGCTGCTGTTATTATTCTGCAACGCGGTTAAAGCGACGAATCAGAAGGAGCGAGGCTAAGAGAATAACATTGGTTATTTTGTGCAGAAAAATAAAAAACGTCCATTTGGCATGCCAAACTCTTAAAATGTAGTGGCTGTAATAGAGAAGCTGACCTTTTTATATTTTGTTTTTGTTGTGGCTGCGGAAGTGAAAATACATATGATTATCTGTTTGCCCGATGACTGCGAAAAAGATGTGTGCATGTGTATATTTTTAGATACATATGCATACAAAAATATACGTGTTTCAACCGCGGTGATGTGGGATTTATATACATTTTTGCTCCATGAGCGTAATATAAATTTAGGTGAACAAGTTCATTTGTATAGCTATTTCATCTAAATGTTTAAAGTGGGAAACATATGTATATAAATATCGATGTATCTTTATATATGCATATATAGATATATATGTATAAATAAGCATACTTCTATAAATATATAATTCACTTTCCACCTCAAGGGATTTGTACATGCAAAATTATCTGGTACCTAATTTGGACATGTTAATGCAAAAACAAGACATATGTAAAGTAAACACACGTTTATAAATGTCTAAATTGATATATACATGTTTCCATGAAATAATTCACCATGTGATATCATCGCTCAACTCACCATTAAGAAACCATGGAAGCACTGTACAGCTGTTTCATCCAAACATGTACCAGGTATTCAAGCTCTGTGGGTCATATCCAAAGCCTTCGTCGTACTTAGGCTAACTGCGGAGAAGTCATCCATCAGTAGGGGTCGATCGCTTTGAGCTAACGGACAGTAACCGTGCAAATCAGTGACGGATAGGTGCAACATCATGTGATAAAGTTCAACAAACCGTTCTGAGCCTGCCCGGTAGCATAATGGCTAAGGCGTTCGACTCAGAATCGTTCATCCTTGATCGGGTTCACGTGCCAGTTTGGGCGCGGTGGATATGCACTGCTGATGATTCCTAAGAAGGATGAAACAGCTGTACAGTGCTTCCATGGTTTCTTTATCGTCAGTTGAGCGATGATATCACATGGTGAATTATTTCATGTAAACATTCAATCTCCTGCTACTGAAAAATAAAATATATGTTTCCATTACGTATATATATATCAAGTAAGTTGTTGCATCAAGATGTATAAATTACTTAATTAATAAATGTTCTTATCCATTTGATGCCCCTTGTTGGAAGTCTATACATGCGTATAGAAGGTTGCTCCATAATGGAAACGTATATCGATTTATCAATTTGTCCACGTACGCAGTGGTTTCCCACATAATGTGACACACATTGTTTTGTTGCTCTTCGCCTAACTTGAAAATATATGCATATATCCGTTAACCCCTTAATCGTATGATTTATGTATATATTGCAGTTTTATCCCTGAGGGAGTTATACTAATACTAAAGGCCCGACGGAAAAACGCAAGCCCCCTCTGGCAGCCCCAGGCCACGTCTATCCCCATCTGTCTTTAATCAGGTGTATATGGCTAACGACAGTTATAAGTATCTTTAGACGAACGCAAGCCTATGTCTGCTCCAGCATGCACTTCTTACAGTTCCATGCGTACGGGTGACTAGTTCCACTACCGGTAAGCGAATGAGCACGGATACCCCCACCTTTGTGGAGCACGAGGAAGGTGACTCACGTATCAACAAGCTAATTCACAAAATGAAGCCATCACAGAAATAATCGATTTCGAAAATCGGTGCTGGTAATTAGATAGTCGTGGCCCCAAAGGGGGCCGTGTTGACGTTTGCGTCAATCCCGTCTCTTCCGCGGTCGTTGTTCCTCGCACCTCCGTGGTCTTCCGTGTGCCTCCGGGGTCGTCTTCGTCCTCTTCGTCCGTCCTGCCTTTTATTGGTAGACGCTGTACACAGACGTCAACCCCTTGGCCCAAGTAGTTGGCGCAACACGAGCAAATCCAACGTTAGCATACTTCGGATTTTCTGCTTTTCTTCAAAATCTACAGTCTGTAGCCAGCGGAAGTCATGATTGCGTGCTTCCTGACGTTTACTAACTGTAAGTGACCACCAACGAGCTGTATATCAAAGTCATCAGTAACCCTGAGAGCAACGGAAGGCTTACGTTTCGAAGCCAACGGAACGACTGAGGGCGTGCCTGGAACCAGTTTAACCGTCTTCATAGTTCTCTGTACTCCGTTGCTGCTGCAAAGTCTCCCTGCGGTAGCCTGTTCCACTTTCTTTGGGGAGCAGATCACAAAATACTGAGCGATCTAACCCACTATCGTCTACTACCACGGCACGCCAAAGTGCGTACCTGCCGCAGGTGAGCTTGTGGGTCGCATCTGCTAAAGGCAAAACTAACCACAGCCTCCCGTTTCAGTAATATAAGACTGCCCTGTCCGCTCAGTATATCCTTAACGGCAACGACGTCGTTCCGGTCACCCATTACCAGGAACTTACGCCCAAGACTATGTGTGTCCCGAAAAGTAAATAGACGGTTGAACTTCGCCCGGACGCATTTGCAGACCTCCTTGGCATTGCCAAAAATTTCCATTATGCTCATTACGTGCGCACTCTGTTTTGGGATTAGCTTGAGATCGCGCGCGTAATGACGGTCATGAGACAGATGAAAGGAATAATTGTACTGGAGACAACTTCCAACCGCCTGGTACTGCCCACGAACTGCAAGCAACATGACGAAGGCTGGGCAGTTGATATTTGGAAATCTGCAAATAAATATTGCTAGGAGAGATAACAGAGATACCGACGACCGCTTTGGTTTCTGCGACGCTTGTGCAAGCAGCAACAGTTGACGCGACAATATGGGAAAGAAGAGGGACGAGATCGCGGATGCTCTCGGGGCCAATTTCAGAAGCTGACACCGCGAAATTTATAAAATGATGCAAGAATTTTATGCTGAAAAACCTAAAATCCCATTCGAAATTAGAAAAACTAGCATAAAAAGAACGAACATGGCGGGAAAACATTGCGGAATCATGTATACAGGCGCCAGTCGCGTCCGCACCATGAGGGCGCAACTGACGTAGTGTCTGGCATAACATGTACTTATACCCAAAATCGTCCGTTTAAACAATAAGCAGGTAGAAGAGGTCAGCATTTTTATAATTTCCGAAAAATGCCTAATAACATACTTACACCATTTCCACAACTATTCCCTTTTGGCTTCACAGGAGCCGACTTTCAACGTGGAAGTTGCGTCACTATCGTATTGTTGGGCCACCGACAAATGCGCAGCTATGTTCTGTGTTAGTCTTTTCTCTGTCGTTAGCGGGTTGAGCTAGTCGTTCGAATTTCGCGCTTTGTGTCTGTGCTACCACACACCTAAGGGGCATGTGTAGGTTTCACTCCGTTGTGCGGCTACTGAAGTTGAAGACTGATGTCCGGGTCGTTGTTTCCGGCCTTAGTGTGTTAGTGTCCTGCCAGGACGTAGGCTCTGTACCGTTGTACACCTATAGATTTATCTATAAGGGCTGCGCATCTCCTCTTATTGTGTGAGGCGCACTGACGTAGTCTAATTTGTGCCTCCGTCCCGCGGTGCCCGATCGTGTCGATGTTATTGCGACATTGTGTGACTTCTAGTGTTGACACTTGCTTAAATGTTGTGCTTCGATCAGCTCAGCTGGGAAATATCACCACCCTGGGTGTTGCAGTTGTCATCGCGGTGTTAATTATTCTGCTGGACCACCGATGCATTATAATGCATATTCCATAATTATTGAATACTTCGTAGAGGTTTAACCCATAGGAAGCGGTGCACGGATATTGTAAGGAGTCTAGGCTCTAAGGTATCGAACGATTAGGGTTCTCAACCAAGGTTTCTGATTGTAACTAAAACCTGTCCCCGTGGTGTTGGAACTGGCTGATTGGGAGCTTATCTGCTTGGATTAGTTAATCGTCCACCGCTTTTTTCGGTTAAGTTATCAGCTCAAATAAAATCTGAGCCTGGAAGACCAAGGACAGAAGACTACTGCTCTAAGCCTCTGCCTATTGACATTCCAGACATGATTGACTCTTTGGCTCGAGATAAGCCATTCGGTATAGCCCATTTTGCCAGATGCATGCAAGCCGTCACGCCATTTCAAGGTAGGGTCTCATCGTTTCCATGTCTTCCTTACTCCTGTCTTATTTTCTGCGGATCGTATCAATTAGAAAATTTTCTGCACATTAGCTATGGAAGGAGTTTGTTTGGTTTTGGCATTACAACCGTAATACTAGTCCCGTGAGGGTCTCAGTTTGGTTCCTTGGTAATTGAGAGCGGGGTCTATGCTTTTCGCTTCCAGCAATCATGTGCCTACGATTGTCGTGATTTTGCTGTGAATGTTGCCGGTGCTGTATCTTTCTACTAGGTTACGCTTGTGGACGCCCGCCCGTAGTTTACCTCGTCGAGCGCTACTCACATTATCCGGACAGGACTAAAAGTGTTGGCAGATAGCTGATGGTTTGATGCATTGTAGTTCCAGTGGACCCCTACTGACTACCAAGTTGGGGTGAAGATGATTCAAAAAACAGCATCGCCGCTTGTCAACGGGACTGCACCTATACGTGGTGTGACGGCTTGCGTGCCTCCATGATCCAACGAGCTACACGAAATGGCTTATCTCAAGCCGAAGATCCAGCCATGCCTGAAAGGTTAATGGTTAGAGGCCTGACGAAGTTGTCTCTTGGTCCTCCAAGTTGGGGTTGATCTGAGTTAGCATCTCAGTCGGACAAACCAGTGGAAGAATAATTGATCCAAGTAGATGGGCTTCCACTCAGCTATTCCCCGCTGCCTTGCGGTCAGGTTCTTGTGAGAACCAAAGGCTTTGGTTGAGAACCCTAATTGTTCTTCTGCTTAGCGGCTGGACTCCCTAGCAGTACCCGTCCATTATTCTCCACGGGTTACACGCCTACAAATAATTCCATACTGCATCAGTCGTCGCTCAGGATAATCAGGACCACGCTGCCCATTGCATCGAGCGCTGGTGGGGTGGGTAGTGATAAGTATGCTAGTGCTCAGAGATCCCTCTCTATTATTCAACTTGTCTCTTGTGTCTCCAACCCTTCTGCCTACTCCTAGTGTCCCCACTGATAACACGCGCGATACTCGCAAGGGTTTATTGTCAAGTATTGTAGTAGGTGGTTTTCAGTTTGTTAGCTCGCATTTTCTCAAGCTGGCCAACAGGCGTGTTTGGCTCTGGCAGTGGGCTTACTTTCTATTGATGTTTCCTGCATAGTGAAACACGAATTCAGGATTCGAGTAGAGAAGAGTAATTTAACTGACTGCACCAAGTGTCTTGTCAAGATATTTGCTGCACATGTGTTGCGTCTGTCGAACACTCGTCTACCATACCGTGCCCTATTTTGGGTTCTTCTGAAGGAATGGAAGAAGTCATGTGGAGGCCAACAGATGACGTAGCAACGTGCGATGAGAAAATGTACAGCGAACTTAGGTAAAGTAGGTGTCTCACTTCTTCGTGGTTGGGGTCCGCAAGACTCGTCAACTGGCTGGCAGGAGACAGTGAAGGATATGGCAGTAAACCGTGAACAGTGGCGATCGTGTTGTCATTTTCTATCGAATCAGAATGATTGAAAACACGTGCGTTTGTACAGTTAGACTGTGTTCCATGTGTTGGCTGCAGCAGCATTCTGGTCTCTTTCCGTCTGTGTAGGTCAACTCTATGTTCCCTTTGGACATTCACCCTTTTTATAGACGTATCTAACCTTGGGGAAGAGGCAGCGGCCAGTGAAGCTTCTCTTGCAGTTTATCGGTGAACGATGATGACTCCCTCTGCCTTGCATATTCATTATTTCTACTGCAGCGTGTAATCCTGGAAGAAAGGCTGTGGCCATGGGCTTACCTTGCTCTTTCACATATGGTTTTTGGCGATAATGGTTAAATTACCGGCAGTTTACAATCAGCGGCGTTGTTCGGTGTCGTAGCGGGCTCTTGCCTGGGAATAAGCATACTGCATGAGGCCTGTGGAAGTTCATAGACGTGGCTCATCATTAATTAAGTCCGGTAATGCTCTCGGAACTATCCCAAGTAAGGTAATATTTGGTGGGGTGCTTGAGCTTTCTGGGCGCAAAAACGGCTCGATCACATCCACAATAAGCGTAACTGCTGTCATATTTAGTCGTGCACTGGTTATAGGCCTTATCTAGGGCAGGACGGATGTTTCTGGGGTCTTCTTTTGCATCATTTTCAGGATAGGTCGTGAAGTTTCCACGAGGTTGACTGGTTCCTTTTCAAGAACCAGCCTTATAAAATAGTACACCTTGGATTGGGAAAACGTACCAAACCGTGGTTTTTCTCCTCACCAAACCTTCAGTTAATACCTATTTTTGAAGTTTATTACAAACCACTTACGCAGTTTTCACACAGGCGACTATAACCAATTCAAAGTTATCAAGTGGGGACGTCCCATTCAGTAATAAATTTCAAGTCATCAGTGATCGACTCCACTAGAATATAATGCTTCATTGGCGTTCCTCCAATGGCGATTTGTACCAACAGTTTCTTGCCACACATCATTTCCCGCCTTATTTTTGATTTTCGTCAAAATTACTCAGAATTAGTTGTAAATGTCTGTCCCACACGACCTGGATAGTCACGTCTGGTGGCAAATTGTGGGGTAAGACATCAACAGCCATTGCATATGCACAAATGTCCGCTTGACATGATTCACGTTTCGGATTTACATGAATGAGATCTACGTAAGCTAGTCGAGTGACAGTTCCGGATATTCTTTGCAATTCAGAAGTAAAGTTGAAATTGACACAACAGCGTGATTTGTTTATGTGAAGCTTTTGGCTCTATGCACTTACGTCTGTGATCTATGTTCTGAATAATGCGATGCAGGGCTGTCTTGCCTTGGAAAGCAGCCGGATCAAAAAATATGAAACAGCATTTCTGGATTTTCAGACATACACTATCACAAGATAACTGCCGTTGGGTGCGTCTTTAGTTCATTTTTCACAAAGGTCCCGGTCAACTTTGCCGTGGATTTTGAGGTTCCCAGTCGTGGAAGAAAGAAAAAGCATCGAGAGATATCTGATAAGAATAGTATCGCTAAGTATAATATGGAGCCTCTTGAGCATCTCCCGTACCTTTGCCTTCCGTCACATACCTAAATGTTTTGTAGCACCCCAAAGCTGAGGGACTACCATCAGCCAAACCGCAGAGGACTGCTAGACATACAGGTCAAACCACGTTGGAGTAACTGAGTTCTGGAAACTTGGTGATATGATGCGCGAAGATTGCTATCTCTGAATGGCTAGACATCTACCGTGTGATCTAACGACTGAGAGACAGGACTCGGTTCAATCAATTGGAAGACAATCTGTGGAACCACTAGAAACCGTGCATCAACGTGGTGGCCTGTGCGTGGTTTTGATGAGCTAAAGTTGCGTCCTCGAACAGCGAGTGATACCAGGTACACCTTGTGTACCTGACTTCAGTCGTCTTCTTACTCTAATCGAATTTCAGCACAAAAACATTTTTAGTTTGAACACTTGAATATGGAATGTTTCTTCTATTTACTGATCAAAATGCTGTTCTCGCCTAGTAATTGTTTATCAGAATAACTCTTTTGTTCGTGTTGTTTCAACCTTTTCGTCCAATAAAGATCTCTCGCGCATTAGCTTTCCTCAATGACGATGCGAAGATGGCTCACAATGCTGTTCGTATGGACGCGATATTCGTCACAACAGCTGGGGAGTGGAAACTGGGTGGATTGGATTTTGTCCATTCTATCGGGCAACCACCTCAGTCAAATCGTACCTTAGCCAGTTTCTCGAATCCAACTCAGACTGGTGACGGTGAGTCAAATGTTTCTGATGTGCTATTTGAAATCGTTCAGTAGAATTTCCTAACATTATTTCTCGATCAGTCATTTCCATTGTCGGTCCACGGCAGTTCACCTACACCACGTCGTGAGGTAGGTGATCAGAAACATTGCTTTTCTGTTTGGCAATTCGTCTTCTTTCTGTTAGCACTGTATGCATATCAAAACTGTCCCGAAATCAATAAATCTGGAATTTGTTCTAAATGATGCGCACCTTTTTCTCCACTTTAGATTCAGTCTTGGAAATCAGTTGGGCAATAGTTATTAGGTCGCTCAAGTTTGTATCGCTTAAAATGAGTTCGATAATATCGAAACCCAGTGAATGGTGATTTTTATTTATGCCCTTTATTTAGTCAGGCAATATCCCAAGTGCCGACGTTACCTATAGCGCTATCGATTTCATCGTGAGTTTTTTATAGTGTTATATCAATGTACCTAAAAATACGCCCACTAAACTTCTGGCTTCATAACAACACCGATAATTATATATATATATATATGTATATGACATTGGTTTGTTCGCCGAGCTGGGCAATTTGATTGCGAACGTTTCGTCACCTATCGGGGTGACTTCGTCAGTGCTGACGAAGTCAATCAAATTGCAATCAAATTGCCCAGCTCGGCGAACAAACCAATGCCATCCTGTTGAACCTGAGCTACGAGAAAGAACATCATTGTCTAACCCGCTATCATACATATATGTACACGTATATATATATATATATATATATCCCGATAGAAACTGAGGTTTCATGGATGTCGATCGCGCCCTGGTAACATTGGCCATGCATTCATGGCTTCAATTTTTCTTGGTTTTAGATCCGTATTTACCACCCGATGGTTCTCTGGTAGATTCGTGGGGTCTAGGATGTTTGATTTGGGAAATATTTAATCCCGAATGTACGCTGCGCACTCGTAACCAGCTAACAGCCGCAGATGCGCTTCAACGACTGCCCAAATCGCTTTTGCCAGGATACCGACGACTAATCGCCTCACCTGCTGGGGCACGCGGTGTGAAAAGAAGATTGAGCGTGGCACAGTTTCTGTCTCTGTCACGAAACGCCGAGAAGGACGGTTTCTTTGCCAATCAGTATGTGGACACATTATTGTTTTTGGAGGAAATTCAGCTCAAAGATTCACAGGTACAATGAGTTCTTCCATTTTTTATATGCAGTTCATCGGAGATTCCATCGGCAAGGTGTAACCGTTTTTATTTTTGGAAAATGTTTTTATGGAATGTGGACGGTCCATTTTTGTGGTTGCTAGGCTTTACATATCTCGAAGGGCATGTAATGCGTTGGTAGAAAAACCTACAAGAGTATAGTTTTCATTGCATGCCTAGAACGGATATCAGGAATCTGCAGGCTGACGTAATGTTGCATCGATGCCAGCGAGATCGTGATGATTACTGTCGTTCCATCACATTTCAGTGTTAAAGAGCAGGATTAGCCCACTGGCCACTGCTTTTCTTCCAGTGTTACATGTTGCAGTAGAAATAATGAACATGCAAAGGAGACAGAGAGTGGACTTACACACACGGAAAAAGAAAAGAATGCCCTATTAGCTAACACACGGAATATGGTCTAATTGTATAAACACTCATTCGACAGAAAATGACAAGAATCGTCACCGTCAACGGTTTCCTGCCACATCCTATAGTGTCTCTAGTCCGGTGGTTGACAGGTGTTTTAGACCCGAATCGCGAAGACGGCAGACACCTACTTTACCTAAGTTTGCCGCACATTTTCTCACTCCTTGTTGCTACGTCATCTGCTGACCTCCACGCAAAATAAGCCACGTTATGGTAGACAAATGTTTGCCATAGGTGGTAACATGTGACCCAGCCAACGAAGTCTACCAAGTTAGGTACACTGTGACAAAATATTATCAGAACCGGCACTTAATACTCGATTGCTAACCTGCACATCATTCACGCGGTCACTCAATCGAATCCTAGTGATACTACGTGGATATGGATAGTGTAGACATCTCAGCGACATGCATATTCGGCACATCAATCCTGTATTCCACAAACATTCAACACAACTGGGCGCATTGTGTTAAATTACACATAACCTTTCAACTTCAATGAAATATCAAGCCGACGCCACAGGGGCTTCGATCCGCGTACGGAGCTCGAGCTTTGGATACTCGCGTGCCCACCTCTACTGCCTTGTTACCATCCTTCGTCACAGCTTCCGAGGCGACTGAATAGATCGGCATTCCTTTGTTCCTAATCGAGTGCCAAGTTCGATACCACTGTGGTCCGGTTTTGCACTTTGAAAGTACAAAGCAGAGTGAAGTTACAGCCCTCGCGAGTTTTTCTAGTCCATCCTATGCATGTTCCGTAGATTTGAACTGGTACACAAGTCTTCTGCATATTCTAGGTCACACAACTCCGCATTTGCCAGTTCGACATCTACGTCCTGAAGTCTTCCTATGAATCACCCTCCGTTATCTCATCCATGAGGAAGTTAGATAAAGTTGATGAAATAAGACACCCTTATCGAATACCGTTAGTTAGTTCGAATGAACTTGATAGTTTACGGTGTACCCCTACTCGGCCATATATACTTTGCACAAATCTGAATACAGGTTATATGCTATCGGAATCATGCGAACGATGGAAACAAAATTTGAAGAAGAGCAAAGAAAAGAGACATTGTGGGGGTTCAAACCGAATTTTGGGGTTGACTTAGGGGACCTTATCCCGAGCCTTTTATCAAGTTATCTATTCCACGAGGCAGTAGAAAGACCTGAGAGTCCCGTAGCCCACTGGAGACCGGTGATTGATTGCTTAGGTCATACACCCCTCGGATGGGGCTAGACATCTTGGGTGCCATGTATACCCCTATTCCGCAGATGATGGTGAGTCCAAAGCCGCCCGTGATTGGTTGGAATCCCCGTTTAACCAATTCCCGTATACTGATTGGCAAAGATCAGTCAACCCGGTGAATGGCACCGGGCGTTCACTTTTGTCCTCCCAATTTAGTGGGAACACATCCTTCAGGAGAAGACAAACCTCCGACCTTGTCACGGAAGTCGCAGACCAGAGAGCCAGGAATTGCGGATAGGAGGCGAATTATATGGGCAGAAATTTTGCGCTATCGCCTTTGGATCGTGGGGCAGAACACTGGGGAGCAGCCTGGTTGACTATTGGCTACAGTGCGCCTCGCACTTCTGTGTGCAAGTAAACCATTGCAGGCAAATACTAGCCCTCCATCCGAAATGAAGGTGATGAGGTCGATACTATTCCTGAAAGGACATAAGTCAGCTGGACCAGAAAGATTGTCGCCGTCTTTCCTCAAGGATGGAGGCGAATTGCTAACTTGCGAGGTTACAAAACTCCTAGGATCAAGGAGGGTTCCGAACTGGTGTGATTTGCCGATTGTACCGACTTATGAGGAGGGTGGCAGGTCCTCGTGAAAACCACAGATAAACTAGTTTTGCATGCATCGCTCTGGAATCGCTCGCGGGGACTATCCTCTGCCGGTTTGCTGTACTCACGAAAGATGCGTGGGTGAGGATCAAACCCCTTTTCTCTTTATCGTGGTTTTATTGATCAAATCTTCGCTTTGCGATGAAACATTTATACACCCACGATTCCTGTCTGTTGACCTGAAAGCGGCGTTCGACGCAGTCGACCATTCATTTTTGTCGCACTGCCATCCACTGAAGGACTGGTCGGGTAAATTAATTTATCTTTTCCATTCGTTTCATACGAACAACCGAAGCTGAATTGATGCTTACGGCGATCTTTCATCTGAGTTCGCCACGAGAATTATGTCAGTGTCTAGCGGGGAAATTTATCCATAAGTCCCAAATGGATGTTTAGTTTTTTTCTTAAAAATGGATTTCCTAGCTGTGTTTTGAATTCTTCAGGGAGCATGTTCCATGGGGATACCGCCGTATGGGTAAAGAAGCTGGCTGTCAAGAATTTCCAAGGCCTCTGGTTGAAAATCTTCCTGGAGTGTTTCGTTAATGACGAGCGAGGGCAGAGATCGAAATATTTCTCTTTTTGGCCCGATGTGAGGAGGTGATATATCAGGAGGAGGTCACCCCGTGTGCGTCTCAGGTCAAGGGGTACAGATTGAGCTTTAAGAGGCGGGCCGCGAAGGGTAAGGCAGGCGGGCGAACTCCAAAACGATTTCGGTGGAAACCCTCTGAAACTTTTCCAGTGCTTCTGGATCTCTAGATCTCTATTCTAAGAGGGGAGCACTGAACAGCGCCTTTCGACGTGAGGAAGGCTGACAACGTTTGGCAACGGTGTGCGCATGTGTGTGTGTGTGGGGGGGGGGGCGTCAAGTAAGTGCCAAATAGTAAAAATCCAGTTAATGCAATCCAGGCATCGACGAAATACGGCTTACTGTTTGCGGACTTTACTCTCGCGAGTCGGTGTCAAATGATGTAGCACTATCGAGGCTAAGACCTTTTCATTTATGGGAACTAGACTGATCCCACGATGATTGTTGCAGTTATTGTTCCTTTCCCGAAGATATTTACAATCACTGACCCAGTTTGGAAAGGACTGAGGGGAGTCCGTCGTGACCGCCGAATCTCCGTTTTAACAATCCGGAGTTCGATTCTACTTCCAATTTCTTTGGAGTATTAGGACCCACAAACCAAGGATTTCCGGTCGTTGGCGCCGGAGTGACTGCATTAACGCCCGCCCAACTAAGCTGTTCCTTGAAGTAATCAACCCATCGATCTAGCTTTCACTGACTTCTTTGAGTGGGTTCTCAATTTCCGTCGCACAACGTTTCATTGACCGAAGTCCTTCGTCCACCGCTGTCACGTAGGAGCTTAAACGGTCTTTGAGTGTTACCTGAATCAGCTGCTGATTGCATTTCTTCCGCTGCCTCAACGTGCGATTTTCGAGATCCTGCTTAGGTCTTGTCGTCACTTGACCGCCGTAAATGTGGTTGTATCTTATTTACTTCCTTACAATTAGTGAGCTGACGTTTTTGCTCCATTAGGCTCAGTGACTCCTGAGAAATGTATTGCCTATGGTGGACGTTGGATCCAGTACCAGAGGAGAAACCTGTTGCCAGGTGCATCGCCTACTTGATTTGACTCCACTGATGTACACTCCTAGGGGTCTTGTGGCTGCTCTACGCAAACTGTGTCGGGAATCGATGCTAGACATGAATAAACGACTGTTTGTTCAAAATTGGAGATGCTTATCTCCGTTATCTGTACACGGAACGGGCAAGGAACAGCGTCCACCCAAACAAACTTCTGATGCACTGCGGTTTCTAAATAGTGCATTAAAATTACCTGCTACCAACTCAGTGTCAGAGCCGTAACTCCTAAGTACGAGAACCACGAGCGCGTCATAGAACTTGTCTTTTTTCTTGTTAGCGCTGCGGTCTGCTTAAGTGCGTCGAATTGACAAACGAACTGCGCTTTCCATAGCTATCCTTTTGTATACCAACTGATCCCTAAAGTCTTTTTAACGGGTCCTGCCTGAAAGGACCGCTTCAGTGTTGCCGCTCAGAACTATCCCTACACCACGCTGACCCGTAGCTTGAGTTGCTTCGTCTTTTGAGGTCGACAGGAAATACCTCGATGAGATATTAGGTTCAGCTAGTTGAACTACACCACTGGAATTCCGAATTCACGTTTCACTGACAGAAAACTCCAATCGCCAGTGAGTCCGTTATCAGGGCTAAAGATGCCTGTTGACCGACTTGCCCGAGTGTGCGCACATTGAAGGAATCAAGATTCACAGGCCGACGACGCCTGAGAAAATATGAGATGAAACTGAAATCACTACATTATTTGACATTCAAATATTGTGAATATCGTATATGCCATTAGTGGGGCCACAATGAGTAGGCAGAGAGGATGAAGAGTGACGGTTTGGAACAGAAGAAATAGGTTAAGTAGAAGAGAGGAAACTGTAAGCATTATTGTACTTGTCACTGCCCATTCTCCTTAATGCAATGGTCAGTGCAGTTCTAATTATCCTGCTGGACCACCGAAGCACTATGCAATCCCTTGTAGAGGTGCAACTCACGGGAAATGGTGCACGGATATTGTTAAGGAGTCTAACCGCTAAGATAGAGAACGATCAGTGTTCTCGACCAAAGCTTTTGGTTTTAACGAAAACCTCTCCCCAAGATGGTGCGACTGGCTGATTGGGAGCTAATCTGCTTGGATTAGTTATTCAGTTCCAGTTCCACTTCCGGTTTGATTACAGGACTGTATGGCGAGGTGCCTGATCGTCCAGGTTCTTGCATCGAGAGCTCCTTGGATCTGACGAGGTTTTGACAACAAGGGGTTATTCGTCCACTGTTTTTACGGCCAAGTTAGCAGCTCAAATAAAATCTGAGCCTGGAAGATCAAGGACAGAAGACTACTGCTCCAAGCCTCTGCCTATTGACATTCCAGACATGATTGACTCTTTGGCTCGAGATAAGCCATTCGGTGTAGCCCATTTTGCCAGAGGCATGCAAGCCGTCACGCCATTTCAAGGTAGGGTCTCATCGTGTCCATGTCTTCCTTACTCCTGTCTTATTTTCTGCGGATCGTATCAATTAGAAAATTTTCTGCACATTAGCTATGGAAGGAGTTTGTTTGGTTTTGGCATTACAACCGTAATACTAGTCCCGTGAGGGTCTCAGTTTGGTTCCTTGGTAATTGAGAGCGGGGTCTATGCTTTTCGCTTCCAGCAATCATGTGCCTACGATTGTCGTGATTTTGCTGTGAATGTTGCCGGTGCTGTATCTTTCTACTAGGTTACGCTTGTGGACGCCCGCCCGTAGTTTACCTCGTCGAGCGCTACTCACATTATCCGGACAGGACTAAAAGTGTTGGCAGATAGCTGATGGTTTGATGCATTGTAGTTCCAGTGGACCCCTACTGACTATCAGGTTGGGGTGAGGATGGTTCAGAAAATAGTATCGCTGACTTGTGTAGTTTGAAATGAGAGTCAATCGCGTTACGGCTTTGTGAGTTGTCATGGGGTCTCCGCGCCCTTCTTCCAGCAGAAGTCAGCGATTCCGCGTTTGGTGAACCTTACAAAATGAACTTTGTTCGGCTTACAATCGTTCGTCCCTGGTTCGTGCACCAGTTCCGATGTTATTGATATGCACTGCTGCTGATTGCTGACTAGGATAAAACAGCTGTTCAGTCATCATCGTCGTTCAAGGTTGAGCTGCAAGGCAAGCCTCACTGACCGCTATCCTTTCCCCCAAAGTTAAATCTTTCTATAAAAAAGAGTGAATATCCAAGGGGAACAGGGAGTGAACCTACGCAGGTGGGAAAAGATAGGGCGCTGTCGTAACCAACACAAGGAACATAGTTCACTGTACAAGCGCACATTTTCATCCATTCTGATTTGATAGAAAATGACAACACGATCGCCACTGCTCACGGTTCATTCTCATATCCTTCAGCGTCTCCAGCCGGCTAGCTGACGAGTGTTTTGGACCCGAATCGCGATGACGTGAGACACCTACTTTATCTAATTTCGCTGTACATTTTCTCATTCGACATTGCCTCATCATCTGCTCAGTGCTTCCGTGGTTTCCACTGTCAAGTTGTATGTTGACATTTTGTGAGACGAATCATTTGGGGGAATCGAAGTGCACGTTTTCATCTTTTCTTCCTTCCTTCCTTTCCTGTCTTGCCATGGTTTTACTACAAAATTGTCTGTCAGGTTCATGTTCATGAGGCACATAGCGCAATGGCCAGAAGAAGCTATTTGATTTTCTGACTACCGTGTTTCGATGTTTTTCTTTCTATTTCTGATAGTCCACTTAGTGATTCGTTCCCGTTGTAGCGTATAGTGAGTGTGCTTTCGAAAGCACGTACCAATTGCATTGAATGCCCACACACAAATATTTAAACTGTTTAATCTTTCGTTTTGTCTTTAGGTATGTGGCTTTTTGCAAAAGAATCCACGAATGCAGTCAGTTCATTGGGACTAGGATTTGCCAGTGATCCTGTCACTGGGTTTACTTTTACTCCCTCCGGAAAATGTGAGAATGAAGGTTTCACATGTGACGGGCCGTTTGGTCTTCAGTGGCGTGTGCGTCGTGCTCAAAAGCGTAAAACGGGTGAAGATGTTTCCATATTTACGTGTAGTCTAAACTCCCCCGTGGTTAACAGTGAGCAGGAGTTAATCGCGGATGCCATTCGTCAAACTTTCACATGGTAAACGGCTCTGATAAATAGATGTTCAATGGAAATGTGGAATGACGTTTGGTGTTTGGACAGCGTTGCCTTTGTGCCATTGGATGTGATCGAAGGATTTCGTCAGTATGACGGAGGTCGTGCCTAATGTGCTTGGTTTTTGGGTTCGGTTTTCGGAACGGTCACTGAATCAGAAAGGTTTAAGGTAGTCGAGACATGTTTCGCGCAAGCCCATAAGATGACTTCCTTAGTCTTTGTTCGCTGTTCTCCGAGACAGATAATGGTTGGAGGATGATTCGGGGTGGCCACTTCATTCCATTGGATAGGAATATGTATGCTTTGACCAGTGGGCTGGCTTGTCTAGGTTGTTTAAGGCTACTGGGTTTGCGGTGTACGAAATCGCCTTTTTTCGCGGCCATCTTTTTTCTACTTGACAAAGTCATGAGATTAGGGCCCATTACCCTTTTCACTTCCCTTCTTTCAGGAAAAGTCTAAATTTCTCGCTAAATTGAGTGAGCAAATCTCCAATTTTCCGGATGATGTTTGCCGACACAAAGTTCTTCCGCACTTGCTGAACGATCTGCGCTACGGTTCGGCTGGCATTGATGCGCTCATCCCTGTCCTGCGAATCATACCTCTTCTCACGGACTCTGAATTTGAGGCAACCGTTCTCCCAGGCCTTGTTCAGTTGTTTGCATCTCCAGAACGAGCCACACGTGTTCGATTGCTGGAGCAGTTGCCTAGCTTTGTACAAAATTTGCCATCCAAGGTGGTTGAGAGTCAAATTTTTCCGCCAGTTTCGGCAGGGTTTTCTGATGCAAATCCTTTGGTCCGTGAAGCCACCGTTCGAGCTATGATTCACTTAGCACCGAAGTTGACGGGCAAACTGCTCAACGAAACTCTGCCCCGTCACATTATTTCGCTACAGGTAATGTCCGGATTTTTCGCCCATTTTCGTATTCATCCCAGTTTAATCATAGCAGAGTCGTCCAGGCATTTAACCCTTGTTAGGAATAATCAATACTCCATATTCGTTATGCCTGAACTAGAACGTGAATCCCAGACGAACGATTATGAGGCGAATGTACTTGGGTACTTGGGTTGGCTTGAGTTCGATGAACTTTAGATGTGTTCGTTTTTGTTTCATTTGTGAAAGAATAACTGACAATTAATTCGACGCTTTTAAATGGCCTTAAATCCGAGGCCCTTCCTGATTTGAATCGGAAGTCCTCCGTCACTGTAAGTCGGGTATTTGTCATTGATAATAAATATTCGACTTCAGTTTGTGTGGAATCTCCCAGTGATCAAGGCATTTTCCTGATTTTCTGCAAAGGCATATTCCTAGGTTGTACAGTTCTTCCGCCAAGACGTGCCTTCCTGACCATCTCGTTTCAAGTCTGAAAAGTGTTTGTGCGCTCTGGTCATTATGCTCAGCCTGATCATCGTGCGTCATTTCCTCTCATATTTGCGCACCACTTCTAGACCAAAGATGACCAAGGCGGGATCCGAACCAATGCTACTGTATGTTTGGCCAAGCTTGCATCTCACTTTTCTACACAAGTACAACAAGGTGTGATGTTGAGTGCATTCTTGCGGGTCACCCGTGATCCGTTCGCTCCCAGCCGACGTGCTGCAGTCGCGTCTCTGGCAGCAACACAGGTGAGTCCTACCAAATAAAGTGACGTCCTTTTGCGTTGGTGGTTTTTCTACTCACAAACTGTAAGTAGTTGTGAGCGAACACTAAAGAAAAACTACTGCAGTCCCTAAGGCCGAACATGAAGAATAAGTGCAGGTGGGAACTATAGCGGTGTTAATTTACAATTTTTGCCGTTGAGTCATTTCACACCTTTACTTGCCCTACCTACCCATAATTCATCCACTGATATTCGCAAATGTTCATTCTCAAATAGGATATTAAGACATCAGCGTTAAACTACAAGATAAGCCCCACTAACCACCGCCATTTCCCCAGAAGAAGAGTAAATATCCAGGGGAAACATAGAGTAGACCCACACAGACGGGAAAAGATAGGAATTCTGCAGTACCCAGCACACGGAACACAGTCTAAATATACTTTTTCAATCACTGTTTCGATAGAAAATAAGAGCACGACCGCCACTGTTCACGGTTCAGTGCCATATCCTTCAGTATCTCCAGGTAACTAGTTAGCGAGTGTTTTAAACCCAAATCAGGCAGACGTGGGACACCTTTTACCTAGGTTCGCTGTACATTTTCCCATTCCAGGTTGCCACGTCATCTGTTGACCTCCACATGGCTTCTTCCACTCCTTGGAAGGAGCCCAAAATAAGGCACGGTATGGTAGACACGACATTTGACCGAACCAGCGTAGTCCGCTAAGTTTCATATGCTGAAATAGAGTATTCTGAGAACCGGTAACTAATACTATATTTCTGACCTCTACATTACTCAACTAGTTACTCCATCCAATCCTAGCGATACTACCTAGACATGAATGATCGAAAACCTCTAACCGACGAACACCTCTGACACGCATATTCCATTTCTTACAACCATACAACAGAAATGAGCCCAGTGTGGTACAGCACACACAACCTTTCAACTTCAGTAAAATATCAGAACAACACCACAGGTGATTCAGTCCAGCATACACCATTCGAGCCTCCGATATACACGTGTAACTTCTACTGCCGAGATATCATTGTTCGACACGCAGCAACCAAGATAAGTGAAACGGTTCACAATCGTTTGTTCTTCTCCATCCAGTATCAAGGTCGGGACTAATGTCTTCCAGTCCAGTCCTGTAACACCATTTTGTTATTTGAAGGTGCAAAACACATGCAAAATCGAGCAAATGACCTCGATAATCTGTCTAGTGCGCGCTTTGCATGGTGCGCGGGTTCGAACAGGCACATGACGTTATTCGTGCAGTCTAGATTATACAGCTTCTCACCACGACTCCTACATTCTGAAAACCTCCTTAAGCATCTTCCCTCACCTAGTCCGTGACGAAGTTGAACAGGAATGAAGAGTTGGGACAGCCTTGTCGGACGTCGCTAGCCGTTTCGGATGAACCTGTTGCATCATCGTATTTCCTCGCGTGACCATAGCTATGCGAGTACAATGCTCGCAACAGTTTCGCGAAGGTATCTGGCATACCCTTCCGGTGGAGAGCACTGGATGATGCTGCCCGATTCACTGTATTGAAGGATCCTTTCAAGTTGAGAAAGACTACGATCGTTGGGCGGCGGTGTGTGTGTGACGTATTCCCAGTAGCTGTGAGTGAACATTTGGCGCACAGCGAACTTAGGTAAAGTAGGTGACTCACGTCCTCGTGATTCAGGTCCAAAACACTGGTCAGCTAGCCGGTTGGAGACACTTAAGGATATGGCGGTGAACCGTGAACAGTGGCGATCGTGTTGTTATTTTCTATCGAATCAGAATGATTGAAGGAATGCGTTTGTACAGTTAGATTGTGCTCCGTATGTTTTCTGCTGCTACATTCTGATCTCTTTCCGTCTATTTAGATTCACTCTCTGTTCCCCCTTGGATAATCACCCTTTTTATAGACGTATGTAACCTTGGAGAAAAGGCAGCGGCCAGTGAGGCTTGCTTTGTTGTTTAACGCTCGATGGTGATGAATACGTTCCTCCTTCCAAATATCAGGGAGCAAAGAGGTAAATGATTTCACCATAGCTTCTCCACCCTGTATAGAAAGCATTCGGGAGTTCGTTAGGACCGGCCACTTTCCCCCTCTTCAGAATTCGAATATTCGACTCCACTTCCAATTCCACTTCCGTTGGGGGATCAAGTGACACCTCCCAAGGACTCATAGCTCCAGACGTCGCACTAAATACGTTAGCGTGTGGCAAGCTAAATTGATCCTTGAAGTGCTTTGCCCAACGGTCCATTCTGTGCTGTCTACCACCGACAAGCTCTCCATTTCTATCGCACGAAGTTCGACGCCCACCGCTGTCACGTATAAGCTTGAACAGTCTTTGACTGTTACCTGAAGCGGCCGCTTCCTCCATCTCTTCGGCTACCTTAACCCACTAGTTTTCGTGGTCATTCTTAAGGCTTATCATCAACTGACGCTGCAACTGTCGACGCACCTTATTCACCTGCTTGCAGTTAGGTAGCTGGTGTTTTTGTTCCATTAGACTTAGCGACGCTTGCGAGATCCAGTGTTTTTGATGAACGCTGCACCTAGGACCACAGGTAAAACCGTTGCTAAATGCATCGCCCGATTGATTTGATCACACTGATCGTCTACATTGCTGCTCATCGCAGTTCTTTGTTCCTCGGATAGTTTCTGTTCGTAGCTGTTGCGAACAGCCGAATCAGACAGACGTTCGACAGCCAATCGGGTTTGTGGCCAGCGTCGATGGCCGTTAAGCTGCAGCAAAAATCATATCAAAACTAATGCATGATCCGAATTAGCTTACGTAGTCTTTTATGACCCACAGTTCTCTACAGAACCGTGCAAACGGTAGCTTAGGGTAATATGGGCAGTCTGACTCAGACTACCTGTCGATTTAGAGCGCCATTTCGCTGTGCGACGCGAACTGTCGAAAATTCGTACTAGATAGGAAAAATGATTGTCTGCACAGAATTGGAGAAGTCTTTCCCCGTTGTCTGTTCGCTGTGCACGTAAGGCGCATCGCCCACCTAACCAGGCTTCCGATGCACTCAATCTTCCAAATTGTGCATTAAAATCACCCTTCCGAGCGTTTGCTCTTTCGAACAAGATTGACGAGGTCATCTTAAAACCCGTCTTTCTGTATGCCATTGCTGCAATCTGTTGGAGCGTATGCCGCGACATGACAAATAAACTGCGCTTGACGCTACTATCCCTCAGAATGCCGATTGACCCCTGCAGTCTCATGGCATACAAGCGACTGTTGACTGGGATCCAGTCTAAAAGGGCCGCTTCAGCCTTCTTACTTAAGACTTCCTACACCGCGTTGACCCACAAATCAAGTTACTTCGTCTCCTGAAGTGCGAAGAAAATATCTTGACGAGACGTTTGGCGCAGTTAGTTGAATTACTCTTCACTACCCAAATATTGAATTCGTGTTTCACTGACGCAGCAAACATCGATCGGAAGTGAGTCCATTGTCAGAGCCAAACACGCCTGTTGGTCAGCGTGCGAGATTCAGAGGTTGACGAAGCTTGAGGAAACCACCTACTGTACCACTTGACAACGAACCGTCGCAAGTATCGTGCGTTATCAACGAGGACTCTGTGGGTAGGCAGAAGGAGAAAACAGATTGGGTTAGAGAAAGCGGAGACTAGTTGAATAAAATAGAGGGAATTCTGCGCAGTCCCATATTTATCACCACCCACCCCGCTCGATGCAATGGGCAGCGTGGTCCTGATTATCCGGCGCGATGACCATCAACATCAGCGTTCAGCGTTAAACAGCGAGGCAAGCCTCACTGACCGCTGCCTTTTCTTCAGAGTTACAAGTTTCTACAAAACGATGACCGATGTTGTATAGGATTAACTGTAGGCATGTAACTCATGGGGAATAATGGACGGGTACTGCTAGGGAGTCCAGCCGCTAAGCAGAAGAACGAATAGGATTCTCAACCAAAGCCTTTGGTTCTGACAAGAGCCTGACCACAAGGCAGCTGGGCACAGTTGAGTAGAAGCCCATCTACTTGGATCAATTATTCTTCCACTCGTTTTTCCGACTGAGCTGCTAACTCAGATAAACCCTAAACTTGGAGGACCAGAGGACTACTTCGTCATGTCTCTACCCATTGACCTTCCAGGCATGATTGGATGTTCGGCTCGAGATAAGCCATCCTGTATAGCTCGTTGAATCATGGAGGCACGCGAGCCGTCACACCACGTCAAGGTGCAGTCTCATTGTGACAGACGCATTGTCCCATCTGCGTTCCGGCTCTATTTCGTTTCACCGTATTGTTGTTGCGTCCGTTTTGGAATCATTGCGTTGTCCGAGGACCTAAAGCTTTTTCTGTTGACTCCCTGTTCTTGCGTGTGCATTTGTGTCGTTTCGGGAAGCGTAGAATTCACGGTCACAATCATGGTTTTGTTGTGTTTGCATTGTTTGCAGATTTTAGTGACCCGCTCACGTTTTTGTGGTCCTAGTGTTCACGAAGATTGGCAGCACGAGTATCGATCGTTGAGTGGTTAATGTACTAAACTATACGCTCCTTTTGAACGAACCAGATGAACTTGCAGTAGTGTTTTTATTTGATATATATTTCTTGGCACGACAATCCACTCGGTGTATTCAATTTTCCGGCTATTCTATTCTAATTAAAATTATTTTCCCCTCTCTTTCTCTGTGATTTTTTTCTTTTTAGGGATATTATACGACTGAACAGTTAGCCTGTAAACTCCTACCCTGCCTGTCATTTCTTACGTTGGATCCTGAGAAGCCCATCCGAGATGATGCGTTCCGTACCATTCGTGGAATTATTGATCTGCTGGAACAGGTCAGTTTCTGTGCCTGCGCTACCCGCTTTTATTGCTGCCACCAAATAATCTCTACTATATACATGTATATAGATCGATATATATTTACATTATACTTATATATATATATATATATATATATATATATATATTCCAAACTACAGCGTCTTTCTTTTCAAATTCTCATTTCCTGGCACTTCAGTTTCACGTTACGATAATTTTTTGTTGTTGTTTCTCAAAGTATATTGCTTGTCTTACTTTGTTGCTCTTCTACAACTCTCCCGGACTATTGACGAATAAATTTTTGCCACTCCGTTGCGTCTTCGAGGGTCATTTTTCTGAACTGCATGCTAAAACTGATCTTACTGTTACTGTGTTCACTTTATCCTTGATCGATAAACGGATTTTACACCGATGAAGCAAATGCCACAAAATAGTAGGGCTTTTGTGTGCTCGAAGAAATCTCATCTGGCTTGCGATCAACAAGTGAGATACAACTACTCAAATAACTAGGTCTATCTACCTCATCCGATTTTTCCTCTGAATAAGCAAGGTTCGGCTTCCAACCAATTCAGTCCTGCAACAAAATTCCACACTTCTCGGTGCCGATGACGACCATGAATTGATGTTCCATTGGTTTCACAGATTGTCTGACTGACGCCAATGACACGGACTAGGTGGAATGGTTTGTTTTAGTTTCTAGAAATTGCAATGAACTCCGTCCCGGTAGTTCCGACTACCAGATTCCGCGACCTCTTCACAAGCTCGCAGTGGGCTCATGTGCAAATCTAGACAGGTTCTTTGAGGTTGAACTGCACACATCTAGAAGAATAAAAGAACTCGCCACTATCCAATGATTAGTTTGTTTGTATCGTAAGGAAAATCTTTTATCGATGTGATTTGCGTCCAGCATTACCCTAAGAACATTTTAAGGGGACCCAATCTATGTTTCACGTTACTGTGGATTTCCACCAACATGGTTGATTCCGTTAGCCTGGAGACTTCGGGTACAATTTCCTCAGTCAAGTCGCAAAAGCGTACATTAACTCCGGGTGAAAATCATTACACCTCCAATACAGACGACAGTTTTGTGCACAGTTTCGCCATCTAAAGCTGGGGGCAGTGTGACTCATTTGTATTCCATACTGAGTTAATGACGGAGTTCCCCGGGTGGCTGACCAGCTCTTCCTGTTCCAAAAGCTTGTGCTCAGTAGGTGCAGTCTTTACTGCTAATCTGTCGATGATTTGGTAAAGTTTTACTGTTTGATTGTTGACTTGAATCAGCCTTGATTCCGCTCGCGCAAGTTCTCTCTGGAGGTCTTCTTTTATCTTCGTGCACATGGGACTATTTTATTTTCGTTTCTTTCTTGTCAACTAATCCAGGTCAGTGAAGACCCATCACGTTCCGACGTGTTTGCGAAGGATTCCATGTCTACGTCCACCGAAGCAAAAACAGTTAATAGTATCGGTCTGAATGCGGCATCCACGCTAAGTCAGTGGGCTTTTTCTGCACTCAAGTTCTCCTCACGTCTGATCGCATCTGGGCCTTCTAATTCTTCTACTCCGAGCACCGGGGCCCCTGACGTTGACACCAGCGCCAGTGCCAGCTCAGAGCATTCTCCTGAGCATTCAGAAATAAAGAAAACGAACGGCATGCGTAAACCTCAAACGGGTGTTGCAGCGCAAAACTCAAGTGAGTGTAACTCTTACCCTAACGGAGTTTGCGTGATGACGTACACCAGACCCCCATTTTCGGTGCCATTGGATACCGTGTTTTTTTACCCATAACGGTTTCGTCTTGAACAACCTTTTTTTCCCGCCGTTTAGCAGTTTCTGTTCACCGTTTAATGTTTCATGATCTTCTTGTGTTTTTGACAGCCACGAGCCCAGTTGGAATGAATGCAAAGTTTTGGGCATATCGCATACCGCAAGCGGACACCCTATTTGTGAATTGTTTGACCCAGTAATGTGACTTAATAACCTAGTGTAATTTTTTTAAGAAGATACGACTTCAGTGGGGAAATTTGTTTTATTTCGCCTCAAATTATAGTTGCTGTGTTCTGCCCCGGGGTAATAATCGTTAGTGGAGTCCGAGGACAGTTCAAAATAAGCGGAGAGATGCTTTTGTGCTCAACATTAGTCGCACCGCTGTGTAACTTCGAGCTTTTTACGATTGACGCCAACATCATGAATGCTTGTGACTCCACTCGCTTTTCGATGTTTCGAGCCATTGTTTTCAAGAAGTTTCTTTTTCCTGAATGACTGACTCGGTTCCTACCGGTCAAGATACCGATAATCGGTTCAACGAGGAAGTGATTTTCTGATTGTATGGCTATCAAGCACTCTGTAGGGTTGTTTCAATTATCAAGCTCCACCATGGATTCACTTCAGTTTCCCTAATTCATAGATGCGTGAATGCATCGTCCGATATATATATATATATATATATATATATATATATATATATATATATATATATATATATATATGACATAAATGAAACATAAAAGTTCAAACGTTTTTTCTCCAATAGGTAGCTTAAAAACCGAAATGGGGACGGTCGGTGTTCGGTCTCCTGTGGAGAAACCTGCTCCAAGTCAAACTGCAGTTGTATCAAAGGAGCATCAGACATGGAATCAACATACGAATGACGATGACGACTGGGGCTCACTCGAAGCGGAAACACCACGTGATGATTTTGCCCACCGGAAGTCTGCTTACCTTGAGAAGAATGAAACATCTTCATGGGACTGGAATTCTTCCGAGCGCGACGAGGCGGATGAGGCTTTCTTTGACTCTTTTCTCCATACAGATTCCTCAAAGTCCGGTGCAAAAAGTTCAAAGGAGTTATCCTCGATGCATCAAAAGCAGGCAGTATCTTCTCACCACAGCGACCCCACAAATTCGTCCAAATTGAGCGATTGGGAAAGTGGTGACTTCTTCAAACAGGTTTCCCTGAACGACAATCCAACAGCTCCACGTGGTCTAGAAAACCGAAAACAAAAAACCAGCGCGCGAATGGTCAAAAAACACAGCTCTCCGCCGCGAAAACCGGAGAAAATAGACGACTCCGGTTGGGGCGATTGGTGACCGCAACTTGACGAATTGCAAATTTCTCGTCCAACAACGCGCTTTTCAACTCCCAATTTAACAGATTAAGACGAACTCCGTTCATTGTATGTGGTGGCTTTTAGTTGTTATGCATGCCGTCTTTCATTTCCGCCCCACAATAGCCGCTTTTTTTTTTCCAAATAACCGTTTCATTTTACAGACCGAATTCTTTCATCATGTACATACAAATTTCTGGCTGTGATGACATTTCGTTCGGCTCGAATGTGGAGTGGATTCGGTCTGTTGCTTGGTTGTTCAGAAAATACTGGCATATTTTTTCCCGATAGGACTGATTGCTTTGTTTCGAATCTCATTCTTCGAGATCAGTGGTTGGTCTAATTGAACTGCTTTCTAATACATTGTTTTATTTATGAAAATAATTTTGTGTGCGGTTCAGAGTTCCCATGATGTTTGATAGTGCTCGGATCCGCCTGTAAGCGCTTTCCCATTTTGACGTGAGTCACCGGAAGCTTTGGCGAAAGCTGATTGCAGAATGGATGCCCACAAAACTTGACAGTAACAATACTGGTGTTTGAGGATCACGGTCGCAAAATACCAGTTACTTTAAAAGCATGTTGCATTATTCCTAAAATGTACTGCCCCGTAAATAGATTAATCATAATTGCTAAGTTGACATTTACAAGTACGTGAAACACCCGAGTAAAATCTATTAGTAATGTTTAAACTCTAGAACTCGAATCCCATTGAATTCGATCATATTTGATCTCATAGTACAACTCGGTGCTTACCACGTTATGTAAATCAAAGACGGTTTACAAGGCAAACACGAATATTTCTTTATGGTCAACATTAGACTTGGTCAGTTAGCACTGAAGTTATCTGGATACATTGGTACTAACAATTTGGCCGTTGGGCAATGGACAATCAATACCTCGTTGTCTTTAGTGGATGTCGCATGAATTCACTAATTCTAATTAGGCTGATCACCTATCGTTGGCTCAGTGTTACTCCCACGTCCAACGCTTCCTTTGATAAGTACCTATTTCCATGTGACACACCAAATGGCGCATAGTTTTTACCCATTTTGATTCCGTACATCATTCGGTCATTTTATTGTGGCCGGAAGAACATCGCAACAAACTCATTTTTGCATTTCAAACTTTTCGCGTGAGTGACCGGATTTGATAGTAATTAATGTTCACTCCGACAATCCGCAGTATGAAAACAAAATAAAAGACAAAATTAATGACAGAAAAATTCTACTGAATGGCTGTCATTAAAATCAACAATCTCCAGGTTAGCATGAACCTCGCTAGTTCCGCGGTTAGGGTGCCGGTCTAACGCCGAAGCCACTTTATAACCAAGTGTCAACCGTTACGGTCACCAGTCATTGAATGGTGCGTTTGTGAATAGTACTGTTATTGGCCTTGATTATAGGTCTTTATCGGAATATCCTACAGCCTCAGGTTTTCATTTCCTTGATCAAAACAAGACACTTTCAGATTCGCTATTCTCTGTTGTTCCAGTATGAGTAGAACCAAGAAGAGCCATTGATGATCAGTCGTCATATTGGGAAAAATCGTGAGGGTACACTTGCTAATCAGTAACGATGGTTTGATGTTTCCCTATCGCACCGTATTACAAGATCCGGTCGTGATTTGATGATCGGTGACGAAACAGGTGAGGACAATGTTGATCGATTACTGTCAGAAGTTCATCGGCAGGATAAGACACCTTGGATCGGAAAATGATGAATAAATGTGGGAAACCAAAAATTACTGCAAAATATACGGACCAATGGTGTTGCGAAATTTGAGAATTATGTTTGAACATTCGGTAATGCAGGACACCTTTACAAACAAACCACTTTTCGATACCCGCTTGTTTCCAGTCTTCTTGTTAGTTAGGAATGAATAGGCAGTTAGTGGTTTGTGATAGTTTTGATAAACGATTGCTAAGGTAGGTGGCGGTTTTTGTAACAAGCAAAAAGGAAAGAAGAGTTCCACCCAGGCATCTATCCATCGGTCAGTTCTATCTGGACCTCGCCATCCACTGCTCCTACTAAGTTTAACAAGAGTCGCCAAAGTAGGCAGATGCCACGTTTTTCTTAACGGCAAAAAATCGTTTATATTGGTTCTCTATTTCTACTGCTCTTTGGCCGATTAATACGCTGGCTTATTCCGCACATCGTCATTAACCGACTTTCTCATGCGACTTTCTTGCTCAGCTTATCGACTGACGTAATTAGTGCGGTGTCCTCGCAGTTGTATTCACCTCTGACTTGAGTAATATATATCCATTACCTTTACAATTATGCGGCGGTAACAAATGAGCGTATGGTGTACACAATAGCAGGCTGTATAGATTGTTTTTCGAAGTCATTGACAAAAATTGTGCAACCATGTCAGCGTAAGGTGCTGTCAGGGAATGCATGCGAAGAACCGGTCTCTTTATATCTAGACAAAGTAGTCTTCAACTTGAGATTGAGTTGACCTAGCGACTCGGTCGGAAAAAACGAGCAGAAGAATAATTGATCTAAGCAGGTGGAATCCCACTCAGCCATTTCTCGCTACAGTTTCTTTCTGCTCCCCTATAGATCCACTCCTTGTTCAGCTTGCATACTCACTATCTTTATGCCAACCCAGGGAGAAATGCAGCAGTCAGTGGGGCTAGCTCTGAACGATGATTGTGACGATTACGTCATCCTGCCGGTTACAGTAAACTTGTATCAACTGGCGTCACGAGCCATGTTTTCCATCCAGACCCCCAGTGATCGAAATGTTGCGAAGTTCAGACGACGGATGCTTATCGGGAGTTCTAGAAAACTACAAAAACGTTTTGATTTATGTGGAAGTAGGGGAATTTACTCCATTTTCCGTAAGACGAGAGTTGGTCGAAAAGTCACCAAAGATAGCTACCAATGACGGTGAATAGCGGCACGAAAATCTCGCCTTCTGTTCCGATCTTATAAGACGATTTGGGTTTTTTGAATGGTTGCATAGGATCCATCTATCTCGTGGAATTCTTGTAGTTTTGCTTTTTTCGGTCATTTGTTCACAGCGCTGTTGCACATAAGACGGAACATGCAAGAACTGAATCGGCTCATATTGACAGTGGTCGCGGATGTGTTAGTTTTTGAAATCCCCCACTAATATTTACGGGATTAGCAGAAAAAATTCCATTTTAAACTCAGTAAATACTTGAGGCTAATCTTATCGAAATAGGTGGCAATGGTTAAATAAACCCTTAATTTCATTGATTGGCAGTAGCAAGCAGATGGACGAAACACAGCGGGAGTGTTCAAAGCAAAATGAGTCTGCGTCTTCTTCACTTACGTTCAAACTGATTCACTTTATCGACCATCGATAATATGGGCCATCGATCGCTTGCTGTCCATCTGAATGCCTATGTATTGGGTCTCATGTGACTTGACCACCGGTTATGCGAGTCGTCCGTTCAATTGTTTTCGGCATGCAGAGCTAATGGTGATTATGTTTAAACGAACATGCAAATAAAAAAGGTATCCCAGTCGCAGCTTTGCTGGCCGCACCTACTGCTAATCCCATTTTTGCCCTAATTGGTTTTGCTGTTATCGAATGCATAGGTTAGCTACTATTGGGATTTTCAGTAGCCCAACTCGAAATTACACACTGGATGAAGGTCCTGGCTCTGACTCAGACCTAGATCATCCACAGTCTTCTACCCACGGCAGTGCGTTGACCACCATTCTGGTAATCATTTTTCTGTCACAGATGCCATAAAGCACGCAGAATTCTTGGCCGGCGGTGGCCAAACGGATAAGGTCCTGGCGTTTGGACGTGAAGATCGTGGTTTCGAATCCTCCCACCGCCGGTCAACTTCCCCGCTTGGCAGCCCTTTGTTAGCCGCGGCCTGCTTTTTGAGAAATGATGTACATTGTTATTTCATTATTAAAGGAAGTAAAAGAATTGCAAGTACCCTGTTTTAAAATAATAAGCATTCGATTGCTTGATACAACAACGACAGTCACTTCCAAAGTCGTTCATAGGCCCTTTCCTCCGTAGTTTCCCTTAGTCGTCGATTGATAGTGAGAAACATTATACACAGAACAGTAATTTGCATTGTTCCACTCCTAAATACTGAGGAGGCTTGTATTGGACTGTAGGCATTAGGTGACTGTCCGCTGCTGATTCCGCGGTAAAATTTTGATATATCGGGCATAAAAATGCCTCGCCTGCATAAATTTTAATCCCATGAAAGCAGTTTTGACCAGACCTCGAATTCGTCCAAAAAATTTGATCCCGAAGTTGAAATGTTTGAAATCTTTCAATTAGCATCAATTTTTAAGTTGCATTGGCCTTTTTATTGCCAACCACTGATCAGACTCTTCGATTGCTGTCAGTAGGCCCATTCTAGTGAAGTTGTCTCGAGGCATTAACTATCGAATGTCGGATTTTGTTGTTCGATGTCGTGATCAGAATCGAGCACAAATCAAAATAGCCTACACACTTGATGTGACCGTTCAAAATGAAGTCTTTAATATTACGCAGAATGAAACCACTCATGCGATGGGATCTGGTGAAAAATGATCGGTACGATTCTAGAGCTATGGGACGAAAGTGAATGTACAAAGTTGAATGGACGCTTGAAATTCACAGTAACGCTAGTCTGGAAAGATGGTAATCCGTGATGCGAATACCTTAGCGTACTGTAACCCGATAAGCATTATGAGTTTGTTCATCGATCAGTCGGTTGTCTTCGTGGGTCGCTTGATCTCAGGTAATTCAGGGATAGAACTAACGTATCACGTGAGCTGTGAATATCCATTTTAGTATTTCAAGCAATAGATAATAAATGTGGCGTGCCCAAAAGTTTATGCTTTCATTTTATCTTTATTGTTAGCTGTTGTCTTCCGCCAAACATTTTGTGTTAGCTCGAATTCGGTTACGGTTTGAAACGAGGTACAGGAGTAATCCTGGTGACTGTTTTGGTTGAGACGCAAATACGAGGCGTTAAATTATCGACGATCCATCCAGTCACCCCTTAGCCAGATGACTGATCGCTCTCTGCTGAACGTGTGTGTGGTGTTTGTCCAGATGTTCGGTCAGGGGGTGGTTAAATAGACAGCGGTTATTGATCTTGATATGTTGTGGAATTTAGCGCGTGGTGAATTCATTTGATTTACTGGCCAAACTACAATGACTTGTTATTCTCCTGTACTTTATTAGGACTGACACAACGCCGAATTAGGAATTCGTCCATAAATAGATACTCCGGAATACGTTCAGTTCACTCCACTTTATAAAGTCTTATAGTCTACTGCCTACCGGAACTTTACTAAGATGTACGTTTCTGTATACTAACTTTCATATATAGCTAACAATTCCTTGCCAGTAGTGTGTGTGATTGATGTTTCTGTTTGACTGACTGCCCTTCGGACTCTGCCTTTCACACACAAACCTCAGATCATCCGGTCAGCCTTACACTCTGGAAGAACCACAGTCGAGCTTCAATCTCAGCAGAGCATACTTTTTTATCATTTACTTCATTTATTAATGAAACAACAATGTACATCATTTCTCAGGAAGGAGGCTGCGAAGTGTAGAAGTTGGCCGACAGTGGGAGGATTCGAACCCACGATCTTCACGTCCAAACGCCACTACCTTATTCGATCAGCCACCAACCTAGTGCATGTTGCGCATGTTATCTTGATTTAAACAGACTTGCGAGGTCACAACATTTTGCCATCTGTCAGCTCATCCCTTACTTCCGGAAGACTTAAAACATCCTCAATCACCTATCTTGTTCACGCCGAAGTTGAGCAAGAATAGCGGAATGGGACACCCTTGTCAAACATCGCTCGTCGTAGAGCGTCAAGCGCTCATAGGTATGCAATTGCAATGACGAACAGGACCGGATAGCATCGACTGGTCTAATGAGTCGAACACGTTTCTCAATTTGACCAAATCACGCTTTTAAGGGAACGACGTGCGTGAAGAAGGGTGAAAATCTAGTGGATGTAATCTCGACCTGGGCGAAATCCGGCTTTCTGTTTGTGCAGTTTACTCCAGCAAGTCGGTATCCGGCGGGCAGCGTTATAGAAGCGAAACCGTCGGTAACTATCGGAATTAAACTAACCCTACGATGATTGCTGTAGTCATTCAGTATTCCCTCTAAGAAGATGGGTACAATCGGTGACTGACGGGAACATAAAGAATTGCCATTCTGGTTGCAAGTTTTGCGGAGCGTGGAGGTAAGTGCTTGCATCAAACATCTCCACTCCGTCAGAAAAGAGCTCTGGCGAATTCTTCCGAACCGGTTGATTTCCTCCACTTCAGAAATCAAATGTTCTGCTTTATTTCTTATTATGCTGGAGTATCTAGTGACACCTCCCAGAGACTTGCAGTTGTTGACGTCTGCAGTACTCACTTTACGGTCACGCCAAGCTGATTCTTGAGGTATTCAGCTTAACCACCAATCCCTAGCTGTCTTGCTTGAATAGCCTTTCCATTTCTGTCGCATATCGTCTCACTAACCGAAACTATTCCCTCCCCGCCACTGTCGCATATAATCTCGAAACATTTTTCGACAGTTATCCCGGGCAGCCGCTAATTCCATTTCCTCGGCCATCATAACCCGCCAGTTTTCACGATCATACTTAAGGCTAACTGTCACCTGACTTTGTGGATATCATCTTAACTTGTTCAGATCACCACAGTCCGAGAGCCGGTATTTTTGCCCCATCAGATTGGGAGATGTACTAAGTGTTCCAACTTGTGCATTAAAGTTACCAGATAACACTGTAATGTTAAATCCATTGTTCTTGCGAAAGAGAATGATCATTTCAACCGGTTACAGTGACGCGGTAAAGATAAATAAAATTTGTACGAAATCACTTACAATACAGGATGTTGTCAAGGTTGCTGGGAAATTATCAAAGATTTCCAAAGTTCTCCCTTTCAGTCAACAATCCAACTATAGAATTTTATCATATTCATCTGCCACTGATATTCTGAACTAGTTGTATCATATGAGAATTACCTGGCACATCTGCCACTTCGTATTCCGACAAACCTAGTTGTGGAACTAAAGCTCATCGAAAAAATTGAACTGGTCTTGCCTAGAGCATCCAGCGGTAGTTTGTCAGCTACCGGCGACTAACTCAGGCGGTTGCATCGTGAGAAAAGGAGGCTTACATCGTTCACTATGGGAGAATGAAGATTAAACTCGTGGAGACGGGTTCCGTTTGTCGCAGGCCTCGTTCAGTAATCCGTAGAACGATGACAATTGAAGAAATCGAAGTCGTTCTACAGAATTTTGTTCAAGCATGCTGTCAGATCTCTACTAATATGTAGGCACAACAATTTTTATAAGTATTTCTTGTGCAAGACGTATTTTAAATCTTCCAAACTTTTTAACGTTTTGAATTTCATTGCAATTGATGAATTACAAGACAACATAGTACGTGTACCTCAATTTCGGCCCATTACAGTGACGTGCAGACCAAAACCAATCTCGTCACAAACCAAGAGACGCGTCCGTATATATGTATTGTAAACAATGAAGCGATAAAATTAGAGTACCTATCCACCATACAACTAGGCGAACATATGATCCAGCTATGGGATCGAGTCAGACAAATGTTGACAGAGAATTTTTCATGCATTCGTGTTCGATGGATGCCACACAAAGACCATTTGTCATCTTTCAGATAGATTAACTGAAAATAACACAGAAAAGCCCTCGAACTCGTAATCTTGTCAATGTACCACAACACAAACACGACGTATATGAACAGAGATTGGGAATGAGGTTAGGAAAACAGAGCGAATGAGTCACCGGAATAGAAGAGGTGCACACAAGTGATCCACATCTAACACAGAACCATCATCTGCGTTCGGAATTTCAGTTAGCAGTATCCATATTCATGACTTAATCCATCAGTATAATTACTGAAAACGAGTTCCTTTTACATTCTGTGTCGTTCTAAGCATATTCCCTTTGGCCGGCTGAGGCCAAGCGGATAAGGTCGTGACGTTTGGACGGGAAGGTCGCCGGTTCGTATCCTCCCGTCGCCGGTCAACTTCCCCACTTGGCAGCCCTCTGCTGGCAGCGGCCCCCTTCCAGAAAGTTGACGTACATTGTTATTTCATCAATAAATGAAGTAAACGATGAAAGAATAACACCGTATCTCTAGGATTGAATGGAGTAACCGGGTGAGTAATGTAGAGGTGAGGAATCTAGTACTAGGTGCCGGCTCTCAGAATGTCTTATTCCAGCGTACGCTAAAGCTTAATCAGTTTACTCTGCACCTCCTTTCGCCTTCACAGAATTGGCGTCAGAACGATCATATTTACATCGGTCACCGGAGGCGCGGATCAACAAACGATTGTCTATCGTTCTGGTCACCATAGCTATTAGAACTGTTCCGCTTACAAGTAAGTGTCCAGCACCACAGCGAACGTTGGGAGCAGATCATAGAAACCCTGCACATGGCGGCAAATAAAACCACAGATCCTTGCCACAAGAACCTCAAAAAGATGGACTACCTCGACTACAGTTGCACTGTAAGATGGTAGCAGATTCGCTCTCCTGAAACAATATACGATGAGATGCGTATACTCATGAAGCATCGGCGGGACAACATCGCGATTAATGACCGCGAATGAGGGAGGGTACGGGAAAGTGAGGAAATGCAGAAGCTGCAGTTATCGGTAATAGTCGCGAGCTGTACCGATTTATTAGGAATAATTGTTCACGGAACCCGACTGTAAGCGACGTGATTAAGGAATCTGTGTTTGCAAATGAATCGGTCCATGTGGACAACAACTCTACATCCCAAATCGAGATTATCAGAGAAATCAGGATTCTATAAAAAAACCAAGGCAACTGAACCACATAGACTGTCACATCCTCCGCCTACTTCCAAAACGATGGTCAAGTCTCGGCACCAAAATTGGTAATACTCACCTGATCAATGTGAGAAACGCAGGGGATTCCCAATCACCAATGTGATTCGATGACCGCACCGATTTACAATCAAGGTGATAGATACTCATATGAAAACCACACAGAAATTAATTCCGCAAGCATTGCATCAAAACTGCTCGCCCACATTATCCTCTCTCGATTATCTCGTACTAATGAAAGACGTATGCGCAAGAACCAAGACACTTTCAGCACCGGTCCAATTTGTTTCGGCCAAACATTCATTTTGCAACACATATTACAACACACGAACAAGTTCCGTCCATCCACGATTACTATATTCACCAATCTGAAAGCGGCATTCGACCAAGTAGATCGTGCAGTTCCGTCACGCTACTTCTCCTTGAGAGATTTATCAGAACAATTCATTCCACTTAGCCACTATCCGTATGTCAACATCCGAAGCCCAAGTCGTGCTTACACCGACCATTCACTCCAGTCCATCACGAGAAGTCGTGTTCGTCACGACTGCCCACCCTCATATTTCCTTTCTAACCTCATCACTCAAATGATTATGAAGATAATCCAATCATCATGTGTGAATAAGCGCACTCGTATTTGCTCACATACAATATACCGATAATGTTGGACTACAAGCTAGCAATTCAAGTACGGTACAAACAATTCTCGATCGTTTGAACGATAGTGATAGCATGCTTGGGATGCGTTTTGCAAATTCGAAATCTAAAATGCTGTTGCACGATTTGATTGGCTCAAAGACATACTTTTTCCTCGCAGGTGAACACTTGGGTGGGGCGGATAGATTTATCGACTTGCGCAACTTTATCTCATCTCCTGGCCGTGTATCGTATAAAGTTTCATCAAACATTCACAAGGCTTGATTGACATTCATCAATTTGAGTCATCTGTGACATCGATGTGATATCCGATTATCGATCAATGTTCGAGTGTACACAGCACCAGTTACGTCGCTATTCCGATGCAGCTCAAAACATAGGTGTTCGGAGTAGAAGATATGCGAAGACGTTTGGTGTCTGAATATCGTTGTCTCCGTAGTAGTGACAGCACAAGATGGGAGAATTTTGTAAATAACTCATAGGTTATGTATGGAGTATAAGGTCCTACTGTTCATCGATTCGAACAAACACATAATCAGAATAGGTTGAAATGTTTGAGATATGTTTTGTGTGTGGCCACACCACGACTGCCTGTCTTCGTGGCACGCAATTCCACAAGGTGATTGGGACAACGGTTCGAGATGGTTCATTGATGATATTGGGAAGAATTATGAAAACTTTAACTAGTGGACTGGCTTGTGTAGGTGCGATTCGACTACCGGGTCGAATAGTCCACGAGATCCCGCGGGGCGATTGTTGGAGACATCAAGTGATGTAACCCAGTGGCGCAGTCAATGGGGTTTTTGTATTCTGAACGTTTTTTTCTTCTGTTTTATTCCTAACCCTTTTCTTTGGTAGTCGATATTTCATTTTTCCTCGTTCACTTTTTTTCTCTTTGGATGAAATGTCGCTGTGAAGTGGCAACCGAGACCAGAACACGCTAGTGCAAACGTAGTGGTTGTGCAAGCCTAAATTGAATTACACTTGTTTGTGTTCACAACACAATATTATTTCTTTGAAATTTATTTGGTACAAAATCACCGGGCGGAAACAATGCGCGATGTACGTGTGCGATGCAATTCTGCCTAGATTTTGCACACAGCCGTTTGGTTACCACGTGTGTGTGTGTGTGTGTGTGTGTGCTGAACACCGCACTGCGGACGTTTCGTAGCGGAGACCACTGGCGAAATGTTTTTATCTAGTGTTTTTATACGTGTCCGTAGGATCACATCAATGTTCCGAATATTTTGACCTATTATGCTTGATGAAAATACCAACTTTCGCGCGCAAAACCATGATCCGAGTAAAACTTGTTTTTCGGTCTTGTCAAAGTCTTCTCCTTCATAGCTAGTGGATTTTTTTGCAAATTGTTTTTAAACCTTAAAAGAAAAAAATGCAATTAGGGAAATACGATCTGTAAAACGGTCATGAAATCATCATTTCTGGACTAACGCAAAAGTCATCAAAGTGGCTCAGATTAGGAACCGTTGCCGAGTTGACCTTCACAGTAAAGGCCATCAGTTAGAAGAGTGAAACTCGTCCGAACGTTACACGCACACATGTTTTCTACCGGCCATTTGCAAACTAACCCGACCAGTAAAAGAACCGTTGTTACCGATGACGAATTCAGTTGTCCGTTTGCCTTGTTGATGTTAAATTCAAGGTTTTGTATTGGTTTAGAACTGACCGGTTGTTACATTAACGAGTAAAGGTTTACACATTTTCCTATGAATAAAAGAAACAATCAAAAATTTTGATCTCACTGACGTTTTCAGATAACAGAGAAAAGCCTGTCGGTTGACCATACGTCAGATGCCACTAACATAGTACTGCGAACATGTTGCATCAAGTCAATGCAACACAAGTGTATCGAGGGATGGATGGTGGTGATACGTGTTTCCGACATTCCAGTCTATGACCTAATCGATTGATTTTGTGGAAACGTGATGATGACTTTCATTTAGGACGATGACACCAGCAGTTTCCATCATGTACCTACACTAGGTGGAATCGATCTAAGATCTTGTTAATAATAAAGGAAAATTCACTGAGTGCTGGTGCTCGTTAGGTCCTAAGCTTGAACTCAAACATGTTCAAGGTCAGTGCGATGTAGATCGAGCAATGGAAATGGCACGAATGATATCCAAAATTTTAGAGCTCTTGAAAAAACCTGAGGCTATACCGACCTAGGGAACCAAATGCCAATGGGAACTGACGGAGGAGTTCGAAAAACGGAATCCGCTTGCGCTTGTATGGGAAAAGAGAAATCGATACTCTGAATCGACCTTCAAACTCGCCCTTTGCTAAGAATCATGACGTTTGCATCTGTGACCGAATGCAAGATGATCACGTGCACGAAAACATTTTCATTAAGAGTTGAGGTTCACAAGGTACACGAATTAAGAGAATTATGCCCAATTAACAGATCCATATGATTTCCTGAGTGAACCAAAGGAAAATGAGGCGACATGAGACCGGCCCTATGGGACTATTCATTCGTCAAAATCACAGCCTTGTTGATAGAATTACAAACAAGCAAATATTCCGGTCACCCCGGTGAGGCTTTCTCAAGACAGTTTCCGTGAAAGAAACTTGACCGATCGTGCAAGTTTGTTAGAGCAGGGGAAGTGTGAGTGCCATGGTGGCAGAAATGTCCGGCTATTGAAACTTTTGTCGTCACATCTATAGGATGATCAAGTCAAATATTATGTTTATAAAATGTTTATGAACGTACAAAGTTATTCAGATGACATGTTTTAACCCGGATTGATTAATTACTATTCACCATTCGGTTGTTAGAAAGCTCATTTTAAAGTGTTAGAAATCCCACGTTGGATCTATTTGTTATAGAGCATTCATCCCTTTGAGTACGTTTGATTGGCATCCTTTCTTGAAATTAATCCATTTTGTAGTATCGTTAATAGGAGCACCAACAAAAAGGTCGAATGGAATAAACAAACGCGGGCAAAAATGAGCTACAATATGGATGATACAAAAGGAGTGAATTGACACGACTCATCGCCGGTGACTGAATGGATATGGCCGAGGCGTTTGGACGTGAAGGTCACGGATTCGAATCCTCCCACCACTGGTCAACTTCCCCACTCGGCAGCCCCCTGTTGGCCGCGACCCCCTTCCCGAAAAATGATGTGCGTTGTTACTACATTAATAAAGTATAAAAAATAAAGGATATTCCTCCTTTGAGTCATATATTGTTGTGCTGGGATGCATATGGATTGCCGAGAACTAGCTCGTGTTGTCAGTCACTGTCCTCCAAACGTACCCTACGGGATCTGTAATCCAATTACGATACTCACCACAAAATGACTTTTTTCGATTATTGGAGTGCTTGGAACGAATACCAGTCGGCTAGTTTACTCTCTCGCCAGTCTACGCCGGGGCGATTGGATAGTGCGTACAACCAACAAACATCGGAGCCGCTACACAACGGATTCTTGAGTTGTCGTAATTCTTACCACTACACGAAGGGAGAACAGGCCAACAGACAACTCCCGATCGCCTTTCGGTTGCCGTCATATAGACGCTGGAGAAGCACGGGGCTAATCGATTGGCTAGAGTAGTCAATGCCTGTACTGTTCCCCATCTGCCGATTGGTCCGTGGTCACAAAGTGGTGATTGGCGCGATTCTACGACAGGCTATGATGGATGCGTTTGTATATGTGTGTGTGTGTGTGTGAGTGTGTTCATGTGTGTTTCTGTTTGTGCGTATTTGTCATGCCACGCGTTCTTCCATTCGCCTTTGCAGTCAGTTGGTGTTGTCAAATTCAGTTAGCTCGTTTTTGTTCGCTTATCATGTGTAGCGCCTGGTAGTTCACCCATGGCCATGGATTTTATCTCGTTTGTCAAATTTGAGCTGTGAATTTTTCGGTATCCGGTATCCGGTATCCGTTTTGGATTTAATTGACAACACATTTTGGGTAAATTTCCTGGCAATACACCTTGCATTTGTCTTTGGATTAGGCACGCGGTGAACGAGTCGCCAGTTTCGTATGGTTTATGAGATACCGACGCAACCAAGCAATTCCTCATGTTTCACAGCGTGCATGGTGAATAGGTAAGTTGAGATTTGCTAGCGAGTTTGATGGTGATGCATAAACCGTGTCAATCTATTTCGGTTATTGATGACCGCAATCGTAGTGTTCTTCAAAGTCCGTGTTTTTGGAGTTTGCGTTTCTAGCAGACTAGATACAGGCGAGCAATTTTAGTCAGAAGTTTTCCTCGAGGGTAGTTATACATGTTCTCCGGGAAAGAAACGCACCGGCTTGACGGTCAACTCCTAGTCGTCTACAGAAATGGTGGTTCACCAGATTATCGTTAGACGATTGCTTAGGATCTTAGGGGATCGACAAACATAGAAAACAGAATGGATTAGCAGGTGGGTGGACCGATCACTTATCTCTGTCGGGACTCGTGTTACACGTATACGGTTTTGTAGACGTGCTAGACAGGTTAGGAGTTGGAAACCGGATGTAGTGGGCGACCCACTAAATCAAGGAATGGCGCGTAAAGTCCCTCCGGCAAATTTTTTTACGTGCTGCATATTGGCCTCATACGAGACTCACGATGTCGATCTGTTGCTCTACTTTTTGACAACACGCGGTCTGTGGTTTCGTTTATTCCAACATCCCCCAGGTACTTCCGTTTGTAATTCTGTTGGTATCCCTTCTTCCCGTATTTTTCTGTAATGTTAGTCATAGTAGCCAATTTTACTGTCGATGAAAGACAGAAATCATGTCTCACTTAGTAAACATTCGGACTGAAATTCAAGTTACTCCCGTTGGATGCGAGCTATTTTATGGTACGGTCCACGCATGAGTATGGTGGAAGCGGTATGCACTATAACCACTAGGGGTGATCAAGAGCCATACAAGGGCTTATTAGGTCAGAAGGGGGGTAACAGTCTGGACTACAATCGGTTGCTGTCTACCACCAAAGTGATCGGTCGAACTGGGATTCGAACCTGTCTTTTTCGATAACAGACGGTTAGTCCATTTGATCATCACTAGAGTCAATTGTTTATCATGAACAAAGTCGTTCCCTTTACTCTTATTCTGTTTCACGCTGGGTTGGGAACTCCGACCGATTATATTTTGTCTTTATATCAGACTGCATAGGAGATTTCCCAACTATTTACACCTTGTTCCCACCGCTTACAAGATTGTCTACACCGATCAAATTTGGTAATGCTTTATTTTTTTTTTGAAAAAAAAACTAGAAAAATCCTAGATCCTTTAGTGTAACAAATTCTAAATTGACTCGTTTCACTCATCGTTCACCCCTCCTCCCCTCCCTCGTTGTTTCTTTCATTTTTCCCGATAAAATTGTGGATCTAGTCCGTCTGAACGAACCACTTTGTCTGCGCAAATGAAATGACCAAAGTTGTTGCAATTTTGTTGATTCGAAAATTGCCAAATTGTTATCACGTGATTTTTTAAATTTTGTATTAACCTACTTGTATGCAAATTTGATGTGTAAAGTCAGAAGCTGAAACAGTGGACAAAAGCCATGAACACAATTTGGGTTACGGGAGTGTGACCAAAAGTGCAACGTTCCTCGTTTATGTTCCATAGACCTGTACTACTCATGAAGTATAAGGACTCGCGAATTCCTTTCTTCACAATAGTCGAGTCACAATGATCCATGTGACCTCACTAGTCAACTTTGACTGTTATGGACAAGGAATCGTTACACTACGAAATTTACCGGGATATGGTGTGAAGTATCGATTTGAAGGAAAATTCCATAAGGAAGGGGCTTACCCTATAGCCACTGAGGTCCAGTACACAAGGAGACGAGAGAAAGGGAGTAAACATGGGCTTTAAACATGAATTGGCGTAGAATCCAAATAACATCCCAGTCAGGCAATTCGATTGTGAAACATCCTTATCACTATCACTACTTCAGGCTATCCTTAATCCCGCAGCACAACTGTCTTCCACCGATAACAGTTCTTTATATAGCTCATGGAAATTTATCTTCTCGAGTCGATGATTTCTGTGTGTGATCATGGTAACGCCCTAATCAAAAAGTCCCTCTTACAACCAACAGTAATACACCAACAAAATGACGCGATCAAAGTGAAACGAGAACAGCACACATACGTTGTCTACACTGATGATATTACCGCGACTGGTAATGGAACGTATATGATCCAGATATCCAGCTCAGTGAGCACGTGACTTTAGAAATCTAAGTCGACGAAAAAAACCATACTGTTATACGAAATCATGACATTGGTGTAATATATTTTATGACTAACACAAATGATAGTGTGCGACTTTGAATGTGAAGAACGGGATCATGAATCTGAAACGCCGAGATCTCAGAAAAGATGCAAAAATTATCTGTCCGTTATTTTTAGGGGGTGATCATCATTGCTTATTTTTTATGCCAGTCTGAAACACTTCTCACGTCATTTTGGTCTGGGGAAAAAATATTCGGAATTAAGTAGTGATATTTTTTTCCTCTAAAAAATAGATGACGGGCCGTATGGTTAATTATATTCGTTTCACTTGCGGCCTTGGGATGTCGTACACGACTTAAGACGGCTCGATAATTCGTCCTCGGAGTTCGATTTTTATCTTTCAATTTTCTGCATCCATTATCCTTGGATCGAAGTATACTGGTCTCGGTTGCTATCCCTCAGTACGATCTAGTTGACAGAGAAAAATAGGACGAGGAATAGTGTAAGGTCATAGTAGTAAATTATAGAACTGCACAGAACAGAGCTTTTGAATGAAAAAATTAATTTATTCGGTTCGTAGTCTCGGACATTTATTCCGGCATCTTTTTTGTCTTCAGCAATTCTCAAACGTAAAGCAGATATGATCGCGACGAGAACGATAGATTTTTTTTCGCGGTCTCGTTCATCAGTTTGATTTGGCGATTTATGTTCTTTCCAGACCTAACTGATGGGACCATTTCGAGTAAGACTAGCTAGGTTTCATTCGTTTCTATTTCACACCGTCTTTGATTGGCTTTTGTTCAAATGTTATCAAATTCCCGGATGATTATTCGTGCGTAGTTAGTTGCGTTGTGGTATTCCGTAGGATTTCGATTCACTAACTGTGGGCAAGATCCTAATCGATGTTTGATGCATGAGTAAGTTGGCTGGAAGGCTCATGTCACATAGCCTTTAGGGCCCACTTCACAAGCGGAGTCGGTAACCATGATTCTGACACTTGGAGTGGTGTAGGATTATTTAAGGTCTCATTATGTGTCGGGTGTAGTAGCAACACAAACGACAAAGAATTGCTCCGTACCAGCAAGTGTCCGGAAAATCTGGGATTCGAACCCGGGGTTGCATGTCACGTAATCATCTCCTTCAAGTCAAATGTTCTCCTACTTGGTCTCGTTGGCCTCATGGTGCTCCCTGGCTTCCAATTAAAATCTATCATTATTGATCTATTCGAAATCGGGGTCATCACAGGTCAGGCTGATGGGTCATATTCCCGGTTCTTAAAAATATTCTCCATCCTTCACCATACTTAAATACTTTGATCTAGTGTGATACTGAAAGCAACACGAACTATTGACACATCCATCCAAGAATGCGTATATCGGAGTAATGAGTACAAGGGAACTACCGTGGTCTTGGTCAGATTTGATTTAAAAAAATTGACACTTGTATCATGGGTGGGAATGTTTGATGTCACTGATGAACTAACTACCTGTCCAACCGGGGTTGGTTTGCACTTGGGCTTTTTCATTTCTTTGTCTCCAGGCTTCTGACTGTTGGACGTCGCTAGTCGGCATGTCGACACAAATGTCACGCAAGCTGCAGGGAGGGTGAATTCATCACCCTAACTGACCTACAGCAAGCTAGTTCGGATGTGAACACGACATGTGGATAATCGGACCTCCTGGGGAGGTTCAGTCCATTTAAAATGATCGTCAACCCCGCGGTGAATGAAATATTTCTGGTTGTCATAACGTTGAATGTCACCTTGATGCAACAACCAAAACAATCAAGGAAATAGAACATTACATAATAAACATCCGACATTCACACCAACCAGATGGTTTCTAAGGTAATATTATTAACGAAACCTTACGGAATAACGGGTGGAGATTGCAATTTGATGAAAGGACTTTTCATAATCTCGAACATTTCCGGAAGCAAACAGGTTCAACTGGGATACGAAGCCCTCAGATGTACCATTAAGCAACGACAAGTTAACCGACCGTCTGTGCGTTAGCTAAATTACATTTGCGGTCATACCGTGATCTTCATTAATCAATAGGTTTTAGCGCTCCTGAGAGAAAACAAATGGGTACTTGAATTTATTTTTTAGACCACTCGATTCGTATACCAGATGGAACTCTTCTCGAATACTTTATCGACAGTTTTAAGCAGTGTTCACCGTGTTCACGAGCGTCCGCCAAGTGCATACCAGCTTTATAGTGGATGAAAAGGAACTAACGGTTGTCGACCCTTACAGTTAAATTGGCAGGTGTGTGACCAAGGATGGTAGCACAGCAGTAGAGGTGAGTACTAGGATCTCCAGAACTCAAGGGAGGTACGCTAGACTGAATCACTTGTGGTGTAGGCCTGATATTTCATTGAAGTTGAAAGATCGTGTGTACTGTGCCACACTGAGCTCGGTTCTGTCGTGAGACGCGGAGTTTGCCTACGAAGATGTTCGTTGCTTAGAGATTTTCGATCACAGATTTTTACGTAGTATTGCCAGGAATGGATGAAGGATGGAGTGACCGGATGAGTAATGTGGATGTCAGGAATTTAGTATCAGGGGACAGTTCTGAGAATACCTTGTTTCATCGTATGAAACTTAGTAGACTACACTGGTTGGGTCGCGTGTTGCGTATGGCGAACACTCGTCTACCATAACGTGCTCAATAATGCGTTCCTCACACGGAGTGGAAAAAGCCATCTGGGGATCAGCGGATGATGTGGCAACGTGTAATGAGAAAATGTACAGCGAACTTAGGCAAAGTTTTTAGTTGAGGTCCGAAGGATCCGTCATCTAGGTGGCTGAAGACACCCAAGCGTATGACAGCGAGCTGTGAACAGTGTTGATTGTGTTGTCAATTTCTGTCGGATGAGATTGATTGAAAAATGGTATTTGAGCATCTGGCTGCTATGACATTCTTTTTTTTTTCTTATCCACTGTATTTCAATTCTTTATTCACTTGGATATTCATTCTTTCTGTTGGAGCACTTAATTCTATACGAAAGGTGGCTGTCAGTGGAGCTTTTCCTGGTGTTTAACACCGAACGATGAGAATGGTGGTGATATCGATGATCTATGCGTCACACGTACGGTTCGTGATGCCTGTTCTCGAGCCCCTTAATTTGGCAAGGAACAACGACTGCGTTCGGCTGTCTGAATTTTAAGTTTAATAGCTTAGTCACAGGATCTTTGGATTGGTAACACGGTTGATAAGTGATAATATATCAATTTGAATAAGCTGCTTGGTACTTGGCAGTTTTCTCGTCTACACAGAGCTTTGTTTTTATACTCTTTCGGGTTCTCGTTCTGTTTTTAGCGATCATTTATTTTCAACTGCGTTATCCGCTTAGTCTTATCAGTCTCTCGAGGGCTCTCGCTGAGAGTGGTTTACTAATCTGCCAAACGTGAGGAAGCTTCATTTCATTATAAACTTCTAAAAACTGTTCACCGTACATTGTACTACTGCTACAACTTCGTTCTGAAATCACATCACACAGTAGTAGTTGGTTGCTTACCTATTCTGCCAAGATATTGAATGAACTGTCTCTTTTTTATGATGTTCCGGTCCAACGAGAAAGATCGTGAGAATGAATGTTTTTACGCGACTATTTTTTGTTGTTGTTGTTGATGTCTGCACAAATTTGTCTACCCCCGCTGGGGGATGCGTTCAACATTTAGTGCAAGTTCATTTTTTTTGTTTTCGCGTGTTCCTGATCCGTAATGAATTGTGAGTGCAGTGGTAAGAACGACTTGCCCATAATAGTTGGGGCCACCGTATTATTACACTAATTCGGAATATATGACCATGAGATAATAAGTAGTAGAATTCATGGGATAATTTGCAGAACGAAATCAAATGGGTGTGGTGCTGAACTTTTCCCCGGGGGTCACCACGATCAACACACCGGTCACTTTAGTCGTGAACCACAATCCGCCACCGCTTGAATCGTTACTACGCCTCATTCATTGAAATCGTATGATTCTATGAAAATCAGGATTTCCAAATTTATGATTTCTCTATTCTACCGCAAATCAGCGCTTTGGGTTTCTGCAATTATGAGGTGGACTCGTTCTATTTGGGACTCATTGGCAGCCATAAAAACTCACAGTAGTTAGTAAACTTTGCTAGGAAGGGTGACTGTTTCTCTTCTGCTATACGAGATTTTGTATTCTGGTTTGGTTGATCAAGTTCATAGTTCGTTTCGAATGACAGTATAAGAACACATCTAGTTTTTACATTATATTATATATATATATATGTATGCATATAGATGACCCTCCGTGTCACCTCTAATGACAATGTGTGTACAGTCGATTCCGGTACTTGCAGAGTTCGCAAACAGTAACCACAAAAATGTCAAACTTTGAATAATTCTTCTAGCTGTCTATTTTGGTTGTCTGGACACCGAAGGTTCTTTTAGAATAGCATCCTAGAACACCAAAATGTTGGTTTGATTTCATCTTGCAACAGTATCATTAGAACGGTCTAGTTTCCAGCACACGGCGGATCATTGAATAGGCAAGGTTCGATTCCGTTCTTTGCTTCTAGTTTGGCGTACCTGTTGAAACTCACAAATGAACCGTTTGCCGATCTGGCCAGACAGCTGACAACATTCGCAGTTTGGGATTCGGTCGTTTCTCACCCCGTACCTGGTTTCATGAGCTTTGAAAAAAACGTCCTATTTTCTGTTCTTTTTATTGCTTGACGTTTACACTGACTACCGGATAGCGTCAGTCGTCCCATTGGTGGAACCTGCTTCACTCCCTCGTCCACTGTCTTACCCTTCATGCTGATCCTGTCATTTGTAAAAACGAGTGCAACTTGACTACTGACTGGTGCCGATAATTTTGTTCATATTTTTTTGTACGTGAGATTTTGTTCTATGAGGTTAGTTCCCTTCAAAGTAAGTCATTTTCCCGAGTAGATAAAATAACTGGCACGCTCTTTAACTGCAAGCAAGTCTAATTATTTTCTGTCACAGATTCGAATGCCTTCTCTCATAATTGACCATTGTGATGGTAAACTTCTGTCCAGCATCGCCCGGTCCTGTATCACAACGGGGTCAGGTGAACTTGATATAGGCTTTAGCTACCCCCATTTTCGAGGTCGTGATTACCGGTTCGCGCCAAAGGTGCACCGCATCTTTTCCAGGTCATGGCCCAACGTCTTTGGTTCGTTGCACTCATTCCACAAGCATACAGTAGAATACTATCAGACTGATCTCATTTTATCTGGACGTTTTTCTCACAATAACGACGTTTGTCTGAATAAATTCAGTTTATTGCCATTACAACGCATCAAGAAGTCACCAGGCTTTCCGTCGTTTAGTCCAATGCGGCCATTGTTTAGCAGACACCTATTGTTTTTGGTACGCCCGATCGGCAGCATAATAAATACTTTTTCTGAATACACATATTCCAAGTGGGCGAATAGCCTAATATGAACTTTGTCAGTAACCGTAGTTTCAGACGAGAACGAGCAAAGCTCGTTCCAATCCAAATCGTGGATCATCACTATCATTACCATCCAGCGTTAAACAACAAGACAAGCCTCACTGACGACTTCAACTTCCCTAAGGTTACATACGTCTATAAAAAGAGTGAATATTCAAAGGGAACAGGGAGTTGACCCACACAAACGGGAAAAGATTAGAATGCTGCAGTAGCCAACACACGGAACACAGTCCAACTGTACAATCGCACTCTTTCAATCATTCTGACCCGATAGAAAATGACAACACGATCGCCACCGTTCACGGTTCTCTGTCATACCCTTCAGTGTCTCCAGACAGCTAGTTGTCAGGACTTTCGGACCCTAACCAAGAAGACGCGAGATATCGACTTTATCCAAGTTCCCTGCACATTTTCTCATTCCACGTTGCCACGTCATCTGCTGACCTCTACATAGCTCCCTTCACTCTGTGGGAGGAACGCAAAATAGGGCACGTTGTGGTAGACGAGTGTTTGACATGCGTAACACGTGACCCAACCAGCGTAGTCTACTGTCTCGTGGGTGCTACAAATAGACCGAGTTGATCAGACGGTGACCGGATTCGGGTCAGTGACACTGAATCGCAACAGTTTCAGTGGATTTGAAGACTTGTGTCGCCCTCAGGTCAGATTGTCTGTTTTCTCGGGGATTCATGTTGCACACGCCTCATTACCGGTCGAGGCACATGAACTGACAGTGTCACCTCCATGACTAATGTGACGTTTATGATCCAGACGTCAAGCTCACCGACCAGAATCTCGTGAAAAGCAAATGTGAGTCGGAAATACTGTCGAGTATGATTAAAATGAGCTTTAGTTTGTTTAGGATTGTAGTGCACTGCTAAGAGAATGTGGAATGACCGATGAAAATGATTTCCGATTAGAGAGTCAGGCACGACCAGTCAGTTTCAGTTTGTATAACCATTAAACTTGCGCTGACGTGCTGTGATCTTGCTACCTCCAGAAATAATGAAAGACCGGTTGTAAAATAGTACGTTCAGGAAGTTTTTCCACATGTAGAAACCCCGTTGACTGCGCCACTGGGTTACATCACCTGATGTCTCCAACAATCGCCCCGCGGGATCTCGTGGACTATCCGACCCGGTAGTCGAATCGCACCTACACAAGCCAGTCCACTAGTTAAAGTTTTCATAATTCTTCCCAATATCATCAATGAACCATCTCGAACCGTTGTCCCAATCACCTTGTGGAATTGCGTACCACGAAGACAGGCAGTCGTTGTGTGGCCACACACAACATATCTCAAGCATTTCAACCTATTCTGATTATGTGTTTGCTCGAATCGATGAACAGTAAGACCTTATACTCCATACATAACCTATGAGTTATTTACAAAATTCTCCCATCTTGTGCTGTGAATACCACGGAGACAACGATATTCAGACACCAAACGTCTTCGCATATCTTCTACTCCGAACACCTATGTTTTGAGCTGCATCGGAATAGCGACGTAACTGGTGCTGTGTACACTCGAACATTGATCGATAACCGGATATCACATCGATGTCACAGATGACTCAAATTGATGAATGTCAATCAAGTCTTGTGAATGTTTGATGAAACTTTATACGATACACGGCCAGGAGATGAGATAAAGTTGCGCAAGTCGATAAATCTATCCGCCTCACTCAAGTGTTCACCTGCAAGGACAAAGTATGTCTTTGAGCCAATCAAATCGTGCAACAGCATTTTAGATTTCGAATTTGCAAAACGCATCCCAAGCATGCTATCACTATCGTTCAAACGATCGAGAATTGTTTGTACCGTACTTGAATCGCTAGTTTGTAGTCCAACATTATCGGTATATTGTATGTGAGCAAATACGAGTGCGCTCATTCACACATGATGATTGGATTATCTTCATAATCATTTGAGTGATGAGGTTAGAAAGGAAAGTTGAGGGTGGGCAGTCGTGACGAACACGACTTCTCGTGATGGACTGGAGTGAACGGTCGGTGTAAGCACGACTTGGGCTTCGGATATTGACATACGGATAGTGGCTAAGTGGAATGAATTGTTCTGGTAAATCTCTCAAGGAGAAGTAGCGTGACCGAACTGCACGATCTACTTGGTCGAATGCCGCTTTCAGATTGGTGAATATAGCAATCGTGGATGGACGGAACTTGTTCGTGTGTTGTAATATGTGTTGCAAAATGAATGTTTGGCCGAAACAAATTGGACCGGTGCTGAAAGTGTCTTGGTTCTTGCGCATACTTCTTTCACCAGTACGAGATAATTGGGAGAGGATAATGTGGGCGAGCAGTTTTGATGCAATGCTTGCGGAACTAATTTCTGTGTGGTTTTCATATGAGTATCTATCACCTTGATTGTAAATCGGTGCGGTCATCGAATCACATTGGTGATTGGGAATCCCTTGCGTTTCTCACATTGATCAGGTGAGTATTGCTAATTTTGATGCCGAGACTTGACCATCGTCTTGGAAGTAGGCGGAGGATGTGACAGTCTATGTGGTTCATTTGCCCTTGTTTTTTTCTAGAATCCTGATTTCCCTGATAATCTCGATTTGGGATGTAGAGTTGGTGTCCACCTGGACTGGGTCATTTGCAGACGCGCGTGGAAGGCGGTGTCTGACTCTATGCCAACTAATCAGCAGCGCACCTGACGATGGTGCTGAGATTGAATTTGCGTGTCGTCGGATTCCTTAATCACGTCGCTTACGGTCGGTTTCCTTGAGCAATTATTCCTAATCAATCGACAGAGCTCGCAAATATATTTGCCAGCTGCACACTACGCCAAGGTTTCCCCGAAGGTGCGTTAATAAGGCATTTCGCGAGATCTGCGATCTGTACCGAACTATCTTTCATCAGCTGCACCATATCGCATCGATTACTTTCCCAAGGTTTTCGTCCGCTCCATATCTGATCTGTTTTTGCTGTCCGAAACGCAGTTCGTGGCACGCTCGTGTTTGACATTCTTGAGTCGTTTTCCTTAATTTTCGCGCACTTTGTCAACGTTTTCTTGTCTCCGGACTCCACCCTTCGTTTGATCAGACGTATTTGGTGTATTTGTGTGCTCTTTTATTGTAATGCTGATGCAAAGGTCTACGTGCCCCTTGAGACATCGCCTCTCCTTCGCTGATGTTCTCATGTCTGAGCTTGGTATGGCAGTTGTGAGCGTTTCATCTTCATTCAGAGTGAAGTCTTCGGCGCGTGAATTTAGTTTCTTGTGATCTTGTGCGTTTATAAAATTCTTGTTCCTAGTTTGACATTTCAACTCTTCGAAGACCCGATGCTAGACCTAATGCATCTGACATCAGGCAGTCTAATCTCTGCCGCTTTAATACGTCACCTGGACTATTGATGAAACGTATGCGGCCAGAAGAATAAGCCCCGAGGTTAGAACCTCACGGAACCAACCAACTGGCTGAGCTATGATCGTTGCCAATTTTCAAAACCATTTTAATTACATCTTCATCTTAAGTTCCGATAGCAGTGCCAGAAATGAATTTCCGGTCAAATCACAATCTTGCTATGGCTGTCTATTTTCGCCCTTCTGTTGGTACCTTCGGTTCTCTTTCGGACTTTGTCAAAGATAGAACGGTGGTTCCTTGTAGACATCCAATGACCTGTTGTAGCTTTGATGTGCAGAATAGAGTCGTCTGTCTCCCTGTCAAAGGAAAGTACTGTCTCCTACTTTCCATCGATCTGCAGAAACTTAGGAGAATGACGTTATTGCGACGCTTATTCCCTGGTCTGCTACGAAACAAGAAGATACACATTATGTTCAGAAAATCCAGGTGCACTGGCAAATAGCCTCACAAACTTCCGGGACTTTCCATTTCGATAATTGCTTTTTCTGTTTTTGGCGTAAACATTACGATTAGATTAGAAAACTTCTATTCGTGCAACGCGGGAATCTAGATAGAAATCACACCATTATCTTTGGGCAGGATGCAGTTTGATTATAGTCTTCGCTGAATGGTACATTAGAACGGGGTCGAGCTTTTGAGGCGTAATATCATGGTACTGTGACCTGATTCGGTACACAGTACGCAGTACGCTGCCCATTGTATTCCCTGTGCTATTTCATCCTCTCTTCCGAACCAAATAAATTGATTTTTTTTTGCGTTATTTAGTCAGCTTGCTCCCACTGTCCCTTGGTATGTTTTGCTTCCGTTAACGTATCAAAATTTACCACTTACCACACACACACACACACACACACAGTGGAAGTTTTCACATGCCGGGAATCCTGGATTGTTTTCATCGTGGATAAGATCCAATTTTCCCCTGGACTCTCGTCGGTTAAGTGCAGTGAAGTGTACCGGGTCACTACTGGAAGTAAGTAACGGTGAAAGTGAAAGTAACGGTTATGTCCGACTATTTGTTCATTTGAATAAATGATTTAATTAGTTAAACCTTCATATTTCGGCAGTGAAACGCAAATCATCAGATCTATTCCGGCCTTCGGCCCAGATCGATGGACTTTAATAGGTGGAGAATGGAAACTGCATGGTTGTTTGGCCTGTTCTTTGTCGTTGAGCTACGCATTATTTGTGCTTTCTAGCAAATGTCGATTTTTACGGAAACAAATATTTGGAAAAATCAATCGAAGAACAATTGATCCAAATAGACAAGCTACTCGTTGCTTTGTAAACTGCTTTTTGTTAGAAGTGACAAATTTGGCAGAAAACGCTAATGGTTCCTCTGTTTAGAAACTGGACCCAAAAAAGTATACGCCCATCACTTGCCGTGAATCAAATAAATGCCAGAAATTTTGCACTGCCTCGATCATGGTGCCCGATAATCAGGACCGCATTGTTCATTGATTCGACTATAATGGACTACTCAAATGTCCTGTGCAGGAAAAAACCCTCAGTCACTGTGAGTCAGAGTTTTAACACAAAGGCTCCGTTCAACATTACCTTGAGAAAAATCCCTTTATGCAATGAGGAACCCAAACATCTTCAGCATCCTATTTATGGTAAATCGTATTTGAAACATGCCCACGGAACGAATTCCTTGTTGTTTGCTGTTCTCAGGAGCAAGTCCGGTTCTGAAGATTTGTTGAAGTGATCAGCCGATGACATGGGGAAAAATACGAAGAGGTTAACTGATGGATTGGCTTGTGCAGGTTTGGTTAGATCATCGAGTTGGGGTCCATCGGCGGTGGTTGGAGACAGTAGGTGGTATGACTCAATGCCGCAGTCGATAGCGTTCTACCACTCGAATTCGTTGTTCTTTAGAGTTTTTCAGCTTACTATCTTACAGTTGATCATTTTCTGCCTCTTGTTCATTTCTCTTTTGCTTGGAAGATGTTTTTTGGTAGCAACCGAAACGCGTTGCTGCAAGTTTTATGGTTGCAAAAGTTAAACGAAACTTATAGAGACAAATAGTGTAGGGTTGACTTGAGAGGCGTTGGACGTTTACGTGTGGCCAAATGACTAATTCAAATTTCCCTCTAGGTACAATAAATTGACTGAAATGCGACATTATTGATTGTACGCAGAAGCCTTATACAATTCAGTACAAATATCACGTCACATGTTTTAGCAAAAGCAATGCATTGGAGTGAGATTATGATCGATTACATACCTCCCACCTAACTGATGATAAACGGTTCGCAGAGTCTGAATTAATAATGAGTGACTCAGTCTTGGCACTCGAACGCCGACTCATGAGACGTTTCACGGATTAATTTTGTGCTCCTACTCGCTTAGGCGATGACGATTTGTTGCTGACGGTGATCCGCGCTTTTCTTCGAATTCTGCTTTTGCAAAAAATGGGTTTCGTGACCTTGTTTTCCCAGGTTAATTGGCACTTTCGAGCGAGATTTACTTCGTTCTCGGCCGTGCAATTCCCAATCGGTCGTGGTTTAATCCATCGGCTTAAACCCAACGGGGACACGGGAAGAGTTCTTTTCCAGTCTCTTCGGAAATCATATCCGAACCGAATCAAATAAATATCTCTCATGTGGCAGAGGTCATTTTGTGATTGGGATTTGGATCGGTTGAGTTGAGATTGGCAATTCAGGATTTATCAAGATGTTACGATTTTCGTAAAGCCTTTTCAGACATCACTAAATGGGTTGATTTCATAAGTGTTTGGGAATCTTTTCATGCACGCCAATATTCAACATCAGTATCGGCAGCATAAAAATACTCGAGAGTGGTGCATGCGATTAAGAAAGAACAAACGGGATTTCCGTATTCGTTCGAATGGCCGGGCAGTCAGTCTGATACCTTTTTGATTAATCCATGCCATTACACGCTAGCGATGTTTCATTCAGTTGGATTATTCCTCCTCTTTGTGTTCGTCAACTTTGTGATTGATGAGTAACGAGATCCAAATGCGTTCAGAGAGATGAGACTATGTCAAAACTTATTCCTAATCACAACGAGCAAGCAAACTGTTCGAAACAGAACGACATTTTTATTGAATCTACAGTGTAATACAAAGGTGGTAAAAATGCGCACACTGGTTGGTGTTCATACCGCGGCTGAACTTATGGGCTGTTCTGACGTCCGGTGCTATTACAGCACGAATTGTTGTTCTCACTTGCCTCAGCCTGCAACTAGCCAAACAATGTTACACTTTTTAACAAGTAAAACAGTGATTTGTAGCCATCTATGTATATAATGTGCTCCCAGGCAAATTTTGTTCGCGCATCCAGATACTACTCACTAATTATATATATATATGTATATATATATATGTATATGTATATATATATATATATATAATAAAATTAGATCCATTGTATGCAACTAGGTCACCGGGTTAGTAAATGAATGCACGATAGGTGTCACGTTCCCTCCTGCTGTCACGCCAAACAACTCTTGTTTGTGTATGATCACATTCTCTTGTCGGATTGCTTACGAAACTGGTCGTTTTTCATCACGGCCGATTGACTGGAAACAGGTTCCAAGTAAATGATCAGACACGCTGTTTGGATGGCGGAAAAAAATACTCCACACCCGCGATCGTATCGGATCGAGCGTATACGATCTGACAGCGTGGTAATTAAGGAGTAACGTGTGGCCTGATCACTCGATCCGAATCGGCTATCATCGCCTTCGTGAATAAATTGATATAGGCGTGGAACGAGTCACAACAGTGAGACTGTTTCCAACTAGTCTTTGGTCGATTTTATTCGAAATCTAACAAGCATTAAGCAAACAATTGACGATCTACTGTGGCACGCGACCAAAGTATCGGACCCCGATGTCTCCCTCTTTTCTATTCACTTAGAAAACCAAATTTTATGAAAACTACCAAATATTCCGTTGGATATGGATTAATAAATTCCAGACCATGTGTTGTTGAGATCAGAAAAAAAGTAGAATGAGTCGATAAAACGAATGGTTCCGCATCCGAAGTTCAGCAAAACTAATTTAGTTTAGCCAGTGAACTTGGTGATTGATAAATTCGTGGTCCTCTGTTTTACTCCAGTTGCACTCATGCACCTCACAGAGGTCATACCGAATTTTGTCGGGGCATTGCTACAGCGGTAAAACAAACTTGTCCGATTTCAAAGAAGGTTAAATGTCCGCGACTAACCGACCAGATGATCCTCAGTTTACATGAACTCATCAGTCCATACTTGACGTCGAGAACTGTCTGAATGAATTATCGGCCGGTTTTAAGCAAGTGAGGGCAAATATGGTCCTCGGAGGTCAGTAACAAGTCTTGCAACGATTGTACCAAGGAGGATCTCGAGGTCTTTCCGTCGAACCATCACTGCATACGATTTTAATTGGTAGCCGCAGAACCCATGTTGAGCGCAGTCTTTGACAATTGTCTCGCACTATATCTTGGCTTTCTATCATTTCGGCTGCTATAAGTTGCGGAGATATTGATTATAAACTTCGCAACACGGTACTGACCTGCTACAGATTCTGTTTCCGTCTGTCCATCTACAGTTGTCTCAAGAACATTAATTTTGGTAGACAGTGAACGAAATCATTGTGAACTACGTTAGTGGCGTTGTGCTAAAAACTTTGTATTGAAGCCAAAGCATTCTCAGAACTGTAAAATTTACCGCGATGACTTCTTTCGATTCCCTGAAATATTCGCCTAATTCAATTGCCTCTTGACCTCGCAATACAATCATTGGACTTTTAATATCTCCCACACATTTTCATCACATCTAACATCGTATATATATATGCATGTATATATATATGTATATATGCATATATATATATATATATATATATTGTCAGTATTATCTGGAAGCGAACTCGGTCCTCTCTTGTCCTAACATCCCTATACTTGTGCACTCCGAATTCGAATGTCTCAGCAGAATCTAATTTACAGCGTCAGAAGTGTGCATGAAATCTGTTGATCGAAGAGTCCACAACTGTGATTCGTTGATAATCTTCTGCCAGATGGGCTGAGCTAACCGAAGACGCATACCTGAAGAGCAGCAATAACCACCAAACCGGTCGTGTGTTTCCGAGGAACTTTTGTTTACTCATCCAGATACTACTGACAATTTATATCTATTGTGGTGGCATTCTGCCCCATTCCTATGGTTGGTTCAGCCCAACCGACAAAGGATTATCAGCGAATGACAGTTGTGGTTCTTCCGTAGACTCTTCAACGAAAGCTTCCATGCACAATGCTGACACTGCAAACTATACACATATATACATATATAAATATACGACTGGCAACTAGTTGCTCATTTCATGCGCTCTTCAGATGGGGCAAACATTTTTGGTGCCCAGAGCATCTTTCGGTCACAGACGTCGATAAGCATAGTGCTTTATGTTTCTCATGTCGTCTGTGGTTCATTTGGAACCAGAGTTTAGCCATATCCCCTAGATTGACTACCAAAGATCAGTTAGCCTGGTGAAGAGTCCTGGGCGTTCATCCCACGGTACTGTGCACATTGATACCAACGATGTGGAACTTAAAATGAGGTCATTTTCGCTGTAGTTGGATAGACAGATTGGACAAAATCGGAGCTGCCTTGATGTAGCAGACGTAACGGTTGTTGCCTAAATTGAAAGTCGCTTTAAAAATGTCCCCTCTCATTATACCTTTGGGGCACTCATGCAGCTTCGTTATTTCCGTGAATGCTAGAAATTCCTCATCTTTTATTAGCCGTTGTCTATCATTTTGTACCTTATTGGATATTACCGATTTCGCCTTCCGTTCCCCGGTCTGTATTGGAAAAGGACAAGTCACATGTGTATTGTCGAGTCCCTTATTGTGACTTGGCGGTCTGATATGAACTTCGTCAAAATTCACTTCATTTTAAGGAAGTCGAGTCTACAATTGAACAACAAGCAGAAAACGTCAAACAATTAAAAAAAATTGTACGGCAGCCGGTATATTTAATTTTCGAGAAATCCTAATTCGATTACGCATGATCCTATTCACCAACGCAGTGAACACCTAACTCCGTCGGTGATCATCTGTTACCACGAGAAGAACACAGGTCCGAATCTCAGATCAGAAGGCCACTTTGGTAGTGGATAGCAATTCGCTGTCTCCCCGGTTCTTTACCACGCCTTGCCCTTTGTGATTCTATGTCATTCCGAATTTAAAGGTCATATTTGCTAGTCCTCTCACCACCACCTCCCCGGGAGTAATGGATCCCAGCGGTTGTGGGTCATATCGCTTCCATCACACTTTTATCTTTGATCTTTGGCCGGCGGTGGCCAAACGGATCAGGTCGCGGCGTTAATCAGAGAAGCATAGTCAGACGGGCGTTTGGAGTTCAGGGTTGTGAAATTGACTTTACAATCAGTCTCAGGTTCTTTATGTTTGTCTGAATAGTCGTATCGGGCGGCAGCCTCGAATCAAGATGTACACGAACAAGTAGTGTGAAATATCTAAATCTTTACCGACAAATGAAACTGTCGATCGACCTTACTTTTTTGCATGTATGAAGCATCATCGTCGAGCGGTGGCCAAATGGGTAAGGTCGCGACGTTTGGACGTAAAGGTTGCGGGTTCGAACCTTCCCACTGTCGGTCAACTTCCCCACTTGGCAGCATTCTGCTGACCGCGGCCCCCTTGCTGAAAATTGCTGTACATTGTTGTCTCATTAATAAGGGAAGTAAAAGATAAAAAGATAAAACATTGTGTCACTTCATCATACTAAAATGTAAGTTAGGTGATATTGTGTTTCCAAACTAAACGGCAATCAGTTGTCAATGGGAAGCGAGCGCGTAAACATTTTCATGAATCGAGCAGCTAACTGAGTAGTTTGCCCATGTGCGTCGTTCTGTACGGGTATGGTTCTAATGGTTTCCGTCATCTCCGTTACTTGAATTTAGGTGCAGGATGGATCTAGATACTGTCGAGGAAGAAAATATCTTTTTTAAGATTTGGTTAACTTGTCCTAGGCAAATGATGTGTGCACATTTTCACTGCCACTTTTATGTGAACAGTTGATAATACGTCTGATCTTATTGTCTGATGCTAAAAGTACGGTACAATATGAATTAGTCATTTCGAATGGCAACAATCCAAGTAGTTCGATCCCCGGGTCTAAAGTGTTCATTAAGTTGACATCTAGTCACAACTAATTGTACTATGGCCTGGAAACCTGCACGGTTGACGAGGCATCTTAATACGGAACCTACTACAAATTTATGGCGGAATCAGATGCACGTAGTATTGACAAATCACTCGATGCGTTCGTAGGGTCTTTTTGACGAGAGAGTTTCGCGATGCAGACAGCACCATATTGTGTGCCAGTAGTAGTCAGTCAGTGTATTCATAGGCATCCCTCATGTTCATGGAACGAATGGGCGGTAGAGGTCATTGTTGGCATTTTATGGTCCATGCAGCTCATGGAACATAACTACTTAAAAAAACCAACTCTTAAGGTCATCTTTTTGTGAAATAATGAACTAGGACAACGTAGAATGAATGTACGAGAACAATTTAAAGTACTACGAATGCGGTAAAATGTTTTGTAGAACTCACTACTCCGAATTTGATTGTGTCAAGCATGTGCAGTTTTGAATTCCATAGAAGAAACAGTTGTTCAGATTTGGTGATCCTACCGATTAGTGCGTTTGGATGTTTGTACGTAAGCATGTACCTGAGATCCTCGCGCTATTTACCCGCATACCAGGTTGTTTCAACGAGCATATGCTATATTAGGTTTTCCCACGGGGACAGCCGTGTTCGGTTTTTATGATGCTACGACCGATACGATATCGATTTGTCTTAGAGTCATCCATTTGTAATCAACGCTTGCGTTAGGCGTTAGAAAAGACCCGGATTTTTTTGCCTTCAGTTGTTCTATTGACATCCGAGAATCGTATATTAGAGTCCAGTTAGCCCAGTTGTTTAAGTATACAAAAATATTGTGATTTCCGTTGGCCTTCAGATTCGTACAGCCTACCGTTGTCGAAATCGGATGCTTCGTCCATGGCTGATCGAAATGACCAGTTTGTCGGGCTAAAGTTCCCAAAATTTCGCTGTTCTGTTGGTAAAATGAGCTATCCAAAACGTTCTTCACCTGTTTAGGCATTGATCACTTTTCTGCTAATAGGGGATTCCATTTTCTCCATTGCACCTCATTATTTTGACCGGAAAACAATAGTTGCATGTGTTGCATTGGTCTTTCCTCCAAGTGGACAGCACTAAAATTACCTCCCGTCGTTCTAATACTGGGCTTTTGAGAGTCTTGTCAACATATTTGCGTTCACCTACCGTGTTTCTAGCCACATCATTTGTGTGACTTCCTCTCACCATTACGCACAAATGAGTCAGATCACCTGGTCGGATGGATTCTGTTTCATTGTCTAGCGCTTAACCCCTGCCACGATTTCACTTTGGCGTTCAGATGACGTCCGCATAGGTAGGATCGCCGGCTTACATTTTACTGCACGTTTGCCTGTGTACTTTTGACTGAGTTACTATTTAGTTCCTGCTACGATCAGGACATCATTGCCGTTCGGATTAGATCAGTCTGGAGAAAAGGAACATCTGTCAGGTCGGGATACCGGAGGTCGTCGGAATAAGTTTGGGAAGATGGATACAAGACTATTAGTACTAAGATGGTCGCTTGTCTTATCCGGGAAGTGCCTGACGAAGGAAAACCCGCAGGTAACAAATGCTTGCGAGAATGACTAAGCCGAGTCAATAATCTTCCAAGACAAAAATGCCAATCCCATAGAACAATGCTTGCCACAGAAACGCTTGTTCGATATGCTGTTTAGGTTTCCGGATTTCGATCTATTTGAGAACGTGGGACTATTTTAAAGAAAAGATGTTGATGCAAAACTTTCCAAATTTTTGCTTGTAAACTGTCTTGGCTAGAGCTTAGGATTAAGTATCGCTAATATACGTTGACTAATGAGCGGCATGTTACTAACAGCCGAGGATTTTGTAACTGTTAACGGCGGAAATACCAAATGCCAGTTTATCTGTTTGATTTTCCCATAAATTGTTGGTATTCATATATTTTCGTTACGTTTTTACGTAACAATCTAACGTATTGAGTTGATCCCAGTTGGCACGGGAAGCAAGCACGACGGGAATTTACGTGGTGTGACAGATTGTGCATATTTGTGACCCGAATTCCCCATCTGTGAGTGGCTGTCGTCCTCGGTTCCTTAAAGTGCACCAGTAATGAAATTGAGCAGAAGAATAGAATGATTTATCTCAAATCGGAGATCCAATCATACGGAGAAGATCTTGGATCGGATTCTCCCTGTTAGGTTTGATTTAAATTGGCAAATCAACCGTGAGAAAATGAATGTAAGAATAATAGACAGAGGCAGGTGAATTTCCACGGAGCCGCTGCCCGCCGCCTTGGGGCCAGATACCGCGGTAGTACTGTTTCGCCCACTTCCAGGAGTGGTACGTCCACATATCATCCCATATTGCATCAGTCGTCAGGCCGCATAATCAGGACCGTGTAGCCCACTACATCTAGCACGGTGGTGGTTCGTTAACAGTAAGCGACTGCTCAAACTTCCTCTTCTTTTGTTCAATCTGTCTTCTGCCTCGACCAAATCTCTTTGTGCGCTCTGCATACCCATATTTGTCCCGCTAATGCCAGGCCCGATGCTCCCAACGGTTCATTCTCTGAGAGTGCCATAAGTGGTTTTTAATCTGCTAGCTCGCATTTTTTTTCTCAAGCCTCGTCAGCCTCTGAATCTCGGCCCTCTCCAAAAACGCACAGCCATACAAACTGGTCAACGGACGTTCTTAGGGTTAACGATGGGATTCACCGACAATCGTTGTCTGTTGCGCCAGTGTAATAAGAATTCAGAATTCGAGTAGTGGGATTCAACCAAATGAACCTGTTATCTCGTCAAACAGTTCGAGGTATGAGTCAAAGTGGTGTGCAAATAGTCTTTGCTGACGAGGGCGAAGCGATCGTTTTAAATTGGATCCCGATTAATAGCCACTCCAAGGTTCAGGTGGCGTTCAAAGGGCTAACTGCGTTAAGCGCAACTCACTTGTCATCTCAGCATATGCATCAGCAGACAGTAGCACCGACACACAAAAAGAACGCGCATTGACTGCAGTAGTCATCGTGGGATCAATTTAATTGCGATAGTTACCATGGTTTTAGCTTCGATGATATTTCATCGTTTGACACCGATTCGCGAGAGTAACACGCGCGAACAGCAAGCGGGATTTTCCCCAGGTTGAAATTGCAGGGTTCACGTTTTAGTCGTCCCGTAGCTACTGGATGCGCGCTACACATGCACACGCACGCCGTCATCCTACAATGGTAGTTTCTTTTGACTTGAAGGGCGAGTTCGGCTCAGTCGGTCGATCGGTGCCATTTCGTGCTGTATGGCTTAGGGTTATGTAAAAGAGATTCATGAACCTTTTGCGGGCACTATTCAAACGTCTATGATCACACAAGTGTATACGAGCATTCGAAACGACGATGAACGTTTGTCGAACGTACCATTTTGCCATTCTTGTTCAGCTTCGTTATGGACAAGATAATGAAGGATGCGTTAGGAGGTCTTCAGGATGTGCGCGTCAAAGAGACGATTGGTGAAAAGCTATGTGACCTAGATTAAGTGGACGTCATGTACGGAACATGCGCAATGTGCACTAGACGAACTCGCGAGTACTGCAGCTCCGCTCAGTGAGCCCTTTGCACCTTCAATATGTTGACTGCTGTTATAGAACTGGACGTCGGTATCTCCTATAAAAAAGAACCAACTATTGTTGACTGTTTCAGCTAACCGGCCAGCTTCTTGACTAAGGCTGGTAACATGGTAGCAGGAGCAAGCACGCGTATCTTCAAAACTCGAGCGACGTTGTGACGCAGACCTGATATTTCTTTGAAATTGAAAGGTCGTGTTTGCTTGGTTCTGTTGCATGACCACGGGATATGGAATTCACAACCTGGAGTTGTTCGTCATCTAAAGGTTTTTGATCGTCGGTGTTTGTTTGGTACCTCCACGACGGTATGAAGCGACCTAGAGAGCAACGAAAAACTTAGGAAACAAGTATTGGGTTCCGGATCAGGGATTTTTTTGTCACGACAGATCAAGCTTAGTAGACTTTGTTGGTTGGGTCACATGGTGCGTATTGGGAATGCTGGCCTACCAAACCGCGCCCTATTTTCCGTCCCTTCTACTTAGTGGAAGAAGCCGCGTGGAAATCAACCGATGACGGGACTACGTGGAATGAGAAAATTCGGAGCCTCACATCTCCGTTGTTTGGATCTAAAACAGCCGTCAACTAGTTGAGTGTTTGAACCGAATGATATGATAGGGAACCGTGAACAACGATGATTGTATTGTCACATTCCGTCGAATCGGAATGGTCGAAAACATGTGCGTTTGTGCGATTAAGCTGTATCTTCCGTATGTTGTACTGAGGAAGAGAGTGTCCTGCTGTTTACTATTTAACACTTCAAGGGGCATTCAACTTGGTTGAAAAACGTGCGACGAGCATTTCTGCAGTCTAACGTGGAAACCGATTAGACTTTTTCAACCTACTGTAGTTCGAATATTTTCCGAGTTCCACTGGTCGGGTGTTAAGTGAATTCAAGTCACCAACGTCCATACACCGTAAACACAAAATACGAGACCGACTAAGCACTCAGTTTGTTTAGACTTCAACTTTAGTTTACAACTGATTTATTGAATTTATCAAAACTTTCATTGAATTTCCGAATCCAATATGTGTTGAATGAGTGTGTGCCAAGCTAGAAGTGTGGTACACTGTTTTCCACTCGGATGTGCATGATTTTTACTTTGATTGTTGAAGTATGGCGCTATTGTGTCATCGAAAGGTAAAACGGAACGTATACAATGAAATATGTTTGGGAATTTCAAAATATAATAATAATTTGTTTGTCTAAAGCCACGACCGTACCCCAACCGCCTTACGTTTCTCCATGCGCCAGTTAAACACTTTCGTGTACACTCCATTGGCACGACATACTTGAGGAAGGGATACAACGCGTCAGTCAAATCGTGGCTGGGAATCTTTGATTTTCACACGGTGGAAATACCCAGTGAGATCGTGAAACTCTGGCATCCAAGCATTCTAACTTTTATCCTTTACCCTTTTGGAATTCACATCTTTCTCGGGTATTCCAACCTGTAACAAGGATTTAATTATGGCTAGACTTACGGTACAGATAGCACCGGGGTGTCAACATTAGGTATAAATGACAAGTTGTGTCGTTTTGGTACAAGCTGAGATAGCCAGTCGGTAACATGGGAGAAACGTATGGAAATTTAACCAGCGGTGTACACGATCTCCAGAATGACGGTTGGAGGCGGCACTTGATACGAATCATTGCCCCAATCACTGGTGTTCCTGCATTCGAAATATATTTCCTCTTTCATGTAGTTCTTCGTTTATTATTCTGCAATCTATGGTTGATTATTTCTCCTTCGCTTTTCTCTTGATTAGTTGGTGTCTTGAAGTATCAGCCACAGCCTGAGCACGTTGATTCAAAGTTGTAAAAGCTGAAATTGAGTGTAACGGCTGTGCCTTTTTGACCCATAGCTTTTCATCTGGCTCTTGTGTGGGCTGCGTTCGGGAGTCCGGAATCCGTATGGTCCGTGTGTGAACAAGCAGTGTTATTAACCTCGATATTGCCAGTCAGTCAAATTCGGTCTCGTTCGTCTGCTCTGTCCCAGATCTTGGTTAATTAGTTCCACGCACACTTCCTTTATCTTCATAAGGCAGATGCTTTGTTGGCACGTCCAAAACAGGGTCAGACCGTTTCAGGATTCGGTTGAGTAGAGATCGCACTAAAGTGAAAATTTGGGCAACAAAATCGGTTTGTTGTAGATTTAATTTCAGAACGAGACACGGCAACTGTTTCCATTCTCATATTGGTAAATCTCACATGGTGACTGGCCTCAGTCATGACTGACCAACGGTCATGTGAAATTGTGATAGGTTTGTGCCAGTGATTCCTCCTAACGCAGTCTTGAAATGGAACAGTTGACAAATTCATGAAGTTTCACGTTTGTTGGGATCATTTTTACTGAGCTATACGGTTGTTTCAATAGCCGTTAGCATCATAATTGTTGGTTTGAGTATGCTAGTATTTACTTGTGTTGTACTTCATTGTATGGTGTGGAATTCGGCGTATATAAATGTCACATTTCAGTCTCAAATAGTAGTGAGAAATAAGAAAACAGTTTTTTTGTTTTGTTTTTCTTTCCTTTATTAATGGAATAACAGTGAACATCATTTTTCAGGAGAGGGGTCGCGGCCAACAGTGGGCTGCCAAATGGGGAAGTTGACCGGTGGTGGGAGGATTCGAACCCGCGACTGGCCACCGTTGGCCAACTGCTCACCTTACGAAAAGCAAAGAAAACTTGTCAAATAAGTGATTTGAACATCGAAGACAGACTGCTCAGGAAGTCCGGCGAAACGCAGTCCCATTTTGTCAAGATGCATGTCAAGTGGGGGACTGTGGAGTTCCTGTCTATCTTCATTCTAGGTTATATGGAACGAAAAGTGGATCGTGTGGAAATACGAGGACGGCACTGTGAGCGGTCATCGTGCAGGGGATGTGTGGGATCTGAAAGTTTTTTGTGAACAAACTTATCTAAGTAGATAAAGCTGGACTGGACTTGTGATATTGGGACATGTTGGCGTTTGTGTTCTACATGGGAAGTAAACATTCTACGGGGGACGAATGTTTCACAAAGAAATTAAGAAAACTCTGAAACAAGGCAACCCCCAGTTCGATATGTACAGCGCTCAAAATTTTCCCTACATCCAACAATTATATCTTGTTATTTATTCTCCAACATGGTCATCTCGCTTCCTGTCATTTGATTCGGGCAATGCGTGCTCCACCTGGGTTCGCGGCCCAGTTCGGGCGCGGTCGATAGGCACTGCTAATGACTCCTAACAAGGATGAAACAACTGTACAGTGTTTCCGTGGTTTCTTATTGGTCAGTTGAGCGATGATATCACATGGTGCATTATTTCATGAAAACATTTCGATGTCGTCTAGCCTCATGCCACGAGTGTGCGCTTTCGTTGGGCCGTGTGGGGCCTCAGAAGCGTCGTGGGAACGCCTGCGTTTGTTTGTTGGCGATTCTTGACAAACGACAATTCGCACGCTTAACAACGCGAACATCATCACATCTCAGAACCGGTGAATTCAAAAGAAGAAATATCTGATAAGCTATCATAGCGTCGGAATTATGAATGTGCATACTGACCAGTGCCCAAGTACCTGCGTTCGACGTAAAAAGTTTAAGAAAACGGATCTAGCGCTACGAGCACGAAGAAGATCGCGCACTTTTCCGTTAAACGAGTGACAAAGAAATCCTCTGAAATGGAAAACAGGTAACATATAAGAATCGGTTTCTAGACGAAAACAAATATCTCTCTGGGACAAAAGTCTCCACAAGACCGCTAGCGTGATAAGACCTCTTTTGCGGCTGATTGGCTCCCCCGACTGGAACCCAGCTGGAAACGCTTGGGAATACGCAGATGAAATATTTCATAGAAGGTGAGCTTACCAAATCTTCGTAGTCTGATAAACATCTTCGCGAAAGCTTGGGACGAAATAACGGTAAAATTCTTTGGCCGACAGCTAACTAATAAGTCAAGAGTGGTCGGAGCAATTATTGTCCTTATTTGTGGAAATACACCGATGAGTTTCTATCATAGTAAATCGTTTGGTGTGTCTCTTTTCCCTATGATATTCATTATCTGATTGACTGAGTGCAACTCAAGCGTCATCTTTCACACACGCTCACGCCGTCCGATCAACCAAAACTCCGGAACACTAGATTCGAGTTTCGCTCCCAGTAGAGCTCATTAATAGGGCACTTCGATCATCTCACCCGGGGCTTGAACTCAGGTCTTCCATCTGGAGGTTGTCTGTGTTGCGACTACACCAACAGCTCTCAGTGGTAACGCGCACGCCCTCCTTACGAAAGACCTGAGCTAACACCACAAGTGCGATGCTAGATATGCGCTACTGTTGAGCTCTAATAAAAAGAAAACGAGTCTGGTGCTTCTGGGTTTATGGTTGACCAGATTATCTGATGTCTGAGCGTGTGGGACCCAGTCTGAAGGACAGTCTGTGAGGGAAATTGAAACCATTACCACAGACTACTCACAGTTAATTGTGAGATCTATCCCTTGATTATTCTGTGGATTAATGCGGTCACAGTCGGTGTAGAAATCGATTACTTTAAGGCGGTCTACATCGTATTAGAACAAGCACCATCTGTTTTGTGTTGAAACCCACGAAACACAAGCGGATCCATGAATCCATGTCAATCCGTGCTAAAAGAGAAAACTTCAGCTCTCCCAGACGTGAGGAGTTATTGCAAACGTGCCAAGGGATAATGAGCGGCGTTTCGGCTAGCAGATTAATGACGGGAACTGCTTGCCGAATCGATGTGCGCGCCCGGTTTAGGCTCTTACAGTAAAGAATCGAAACTTCAGACAGACGTCTGGTTAAAGCGGGGTAATTAGACAGTTTGCAACTGCCGTATGACCTCAAGTTCGTTACTGGTCCGTTCGGTCGTGACCGCGTCACGATGTCTTTATCTCAACTCTACTAGGAATCATAAGGGAAGTGCAGCGATGCAGAGCGAATGCATCAACCCTTTCACGTGTGTGTTTATGTTAGAACGAGAACGAAGAGGTTGGTAACAATATGATCTAGGTCTTTGTGATGTGCGTGTCCGGTGATTGTTTTAACGATCTTGAGGCGTAATGGTTGCACTACAAGATTTGACTAGGCTGTGTTAGATGGTCCCAACTGAATTATGTAGTTCTGACAGAATTTTGGCTTCAACACATGATTGTGGAGTGCGTTACGTCATCCCACTTTTGAACATGTCGCTTGAGAGCCGAAATTTCGGGGAGTTTATCATCGAAAACCGAAATGCCTACCGATTGCCAACTTTTCCGGCAAAGCTTTTAGGTTGAATAGTTAATCCTTACCTATGACGTTTACATCGATTTGCATCGATTTCTGATGTCGGACTCGGTTAGAATACATTAGAATGGACACGGATCCCAATTAATGAAAATTTGATTCTTGGTGCAAGTGTAAGCATCCGAAAGATAGAACTCTGTGAGAGCTGGGATTATTTTTTCGCGTCGTTTATTTGAATCAAGACTAGTGTTGTTTCGTTAAAACGAGTGGATACCGGTGCACGATAAAAAAAAATCAAGGAGGAACTGGAAACTACAAGCCAATCATGCAGATTAGAAAGTGGTACTATTTTTGTTCGTCACATCGTCCCCAACACGCTTTAATTTCTAGGTTACTATCGAAAGTCTCACTAGAATCTCATTTGAATCGTTAGGAGCGTGAACGGATAGTAAGTCCATTCAAGGATTTTCGTCAGTCAGGCAAGGCTAACCTTCAGAAAGGGGACACAATGCCCGAAAATATTGGTTCTTTTCTTCTCATTATTATATTTCGCATACGGGTGGATGAATACAAGTTTCCCGGACGGACTTTTTAAAACTCGTCCTTCGGGTCATCCTCGTAAACTCTGTAGCTTCTGTCGGCAAATCACTAACGCAATGATGCGGTCCAACCTTTGTTTCCGGCAAACAATGTGGGTTGACGTGTGGCGGCTTTTCGAAACGTACAATCGCCAAATAATGGGACTAGTCGAATTCCATTTCTGGAGCTGTTGTTTTTGTCCAACGTAGACCTAATCGTAAATCAATCTGTTCATTGATTGATTTTCGGTCCCGCCTGGTTGGCCTGGTTGGCGTGACTCATCAAGCGCGTGGTGTGAACCGCGTTGGGTGATGCACGCACGCCTATCACATGACCCTAGCGGTCGTCCTTTGTGTCCTCAACACGGCCACACAAGACAGTTTTCACCGAACATTGTGCACAGGGACGACGCACGAGGCGTGCAGGTGTCGGCAAACCTAAAGTATTTCGGTTAAAAAAAGCCGTGAACTACATGATGCTATCCGTAACCGGTTACAACGTCAAAATAGTGTGCTTGGGAACATTCGGTTAAGACGATCAACTTTCCCAGCACGTCTCCAATGAAATTTATAATTGGAATACGTTAGAATACGGTAATGTACGTTCCTTCGGATTTTCGTCTGACCGATGGCATCTTCGAGCAGGTTCCAATCCTTGCCGCTGTTTGAAAACAAACCTCTAGGGAGTTCGCAACTATTTTCCCGTTAATTCTTATGAAATAATTACGCAGAATGTCTGACACTTAGGTTTGAGGAATAGATTAATCACGAGATTGTGATCGAAACATTCGGAGCCATATAACTGTTCTCGTCGGATCCCCATAAAACATGCGGGAAAACTTTCCATCACTTTCGGTGTTTGAATTCCACTGTCTCGGGGGTATGGCTCGAATATGGTGGAAGAATTCTCTCGGTAACTCAGTGGTTTGACGTGACGAACTGGGTCCCAGGGTTCAGTATCTCGTACAAGCACTGAATCAGAATCGGTCAACGGAGTTGGGACATTTTTGTACACGCTCATTGAATGATTGCCTAGTTGTACAGTGTTCTGTGAGACAGATGATGGTCTGAGGATGATGAGTCCAGGTGGCCACTCACTGACATGAGGAAGAAGTATGAGACATTTAACCAGTGGACTGTATTGTGCAGTTGCGGTTAGATCGGGTCTGGGTCTTCGAGATCGCCCAAACGACGGTCGGAGGCAACTGGTGGTCAGGCTGAATGTCACGATCAGTTGTTCAAGTTAGTATTTTGAAGTTTACCTTTGGCTTTCACTCACTCTTATTCTTTTCGATTAGTTGATTTCGTGAGGGAGCACCCGAAACCGGAACGCGTTGGTGCGAGGTTAATGGTTGTGAAAACTGAACTGCACCGAACTCTATCGTTTTTTCACGGCTGTCAGGAAAATTATCAGTTTCATCTGTTTGATAGCTTTTTATGTGGTTCACTTATGATTTCCTGGCTGCGGAATAGGACTTTCGTAGCCTGACTAGACTCATCCAAAGGCTGGTAATAGGGGGTGAAACACCAGGTGGTGTATTCATGTAGGCTCTGTTAGCTTCTCACATTGATTAAATCTCGTCATTGGCATTAGCGATTTCACATTGTCTTTTCCTAAAACTTGACCACTCGTTTATTAAAAATCTCATACATCACGCCGCTTCCTCGAAACCCTTGAAATTGTCGCGCGCTAGTTTTGAAACGCCGTCGAAATCGTACGATTTGCAGAATAACTTTAGTTTGCTGATTCCAATCCATTTTGAATTCGGATTTTTTGGTTTCTTTTTTAAACAAATACGCTGACCAATCTGGGGCACCTAGTCACGATACAACATCCAAGATTGTTGATTTTATTTTTTTTAATCGCATTACATTTCCAGTTTGAACTCACGGTGGACTAGGTTGCGTGGTGTATTCGGAGTTTTCCTCATTCGTCATCAGGTTGTTTATGAAAATGAGGGAATGCGTGGAGATTTCTTGTATGGCGTTCAAAAGACAGGGATAGTTCGTTTCGACGAAAAATAATCAATATTTCTTATTGTTAATCCCTAGAAAAAACTTTTGTTTGTTCTGGAAACGTGCTGATTGCAAACTCGTCAAGCGAGAATCCTTTTTGCAATATGCTGGTAATAGTTGCTGTTGTGTTGCTCCGTTTCCATTAGCGAATAGCTTGAAGCTTATTTTTTTACTATCTTATTGAGACGTTACTGGGGCACATCAATATTTGCTTACCCGTGTTTCAATCACCCAATGTATAATCAACTCTTTAGATCGGCGCAAGGGTTTGCCTGATTTCTCGATAGATTTTTCTCTGTGTAGATGTTTTAGATTCGTAAGTTCCAAGACTTTCTTACTCTTGTTTTATGTAGCAACATATCTGTTTTACTTATTAAGTGATTGGGCTTAGTGATCTATCTGCAGCAACGGTACCAGTATGAACACACACACACACGCACGCAATGAATCATCGCTATCTACGGAGTACATACACACTTCATACTCGTCGCCAGTATTGTAAAATCGTTTTTTACTAGAATCACTTCTTGCTAGAATTTGTTTTCTTTTCTTGAATAATGTGACCATTTTTACACTGAATTGGTTTTGCATATGCATTTCTCCTTTGGGGAAAAAGGGATTGGTGAGCAAGTTCATTTTCAGTGATTCGTATTCACGTCTTTTTATCTTTTATCTTTTTACTTCGTTTATTGATGAAATAGCAGTGCACATCATTTTTCAGAAGAGAGTGGCAGCCAGCAAAGGGCTCCTGAGTGGAGAAGTTGACTGGTGGTGGAAAGGTTCGAACCCGCGACCTTACCCACTCAGCCACCACCGACCAGCATAATACAGTAACTATGACGTGATAAATGTAGTATGCAATTGTTGAATTGGATGCTGGAAATTACGAAATTCACATGAATTGTGGCATCTTTATCCGGAATCACCAGAGATTTGTGCGGTTACTTTTCCAATCTGTGTTCTGTCAGCTGAAGCCGAGCTCGTGCTTGCGGCACACATTCATCCGGTTTCACCACGAGAAGTGTTGTTCGTTTGGACAGTCTTCTTTCAACCTTTCTTCTCAACTTCGTCATTTAGGTGATTGCCGAGATTGTTGTTTGAGGATAATGGCACTGATGTTTGCCCATAAGGGGAAACCGCCTGACGTAGATCATATGGACGATGTTGTTACTCAGTGAGCACCTATGTAAACTGCAGGTTTTTCACGATCATTCGGAAGGTAGCGTAAGTATGTTTGGGATTCGTTTTGAACCTGCAGTGTAAAATTTTATTGTAGTACTGAACCGACCTGAAACGGAATTATTCTTGGAAGAGATTTGCGTAGGTAGTTACTCATTTAGTTACACCTCACCGTATGGTCCCATACCCCAGTAAATGTTTTCGGCGCATGCAAGAGGTTCGACTGGCATTTACATTGGTGTGGCATGTGCTATGTCGGCATGACTTCCGGTTAGTGCTGAAAGGTCACGTTTACATAGCAACAATAGGGTCGGTACCGCTATACGGCTCCGAAACACGGTCGTTGAGTGCATATACGTGCGACATTTGAGTACCGTTGTCTTCTTGATAATTGTGGAATAGCGTGGGGGGATTCCGTCATCAACTCAGATCGGATTGATGCAGCTAGATTATCGGGTTGGGGTCCACGATAAACCCTCCTACCCCATTCCAAAGCGATGGTTTAAGACAACAGGTGATATGGCTCGGTGTAGCAGTCAACGACGTTTTTCCGTCGAGAATCTTTTTCTGTGTAGTCTTTTTTCTTGCAGTTGATCTTTCGTTATTTTGCGTTCACTTTTTTGCCGTTCGAGTAGATGGCGCTGTGAGGTAGCAACTAGAACATATTGGTGTAAGGTTAATGATTATAAAATATAAATTGAACTATATTATCAAATGCAAATTGAACTATTCAAGGTCGCCATACATTCAGATGACTGTAGCTCTCTTTTAGCACGAATCGAATTGCATACGAGACACAACGGATTTCGTTAGAGCCGGAGATGAATCCAGAATGAAGCGCGCTAATGAGACTGAAAACGATACTTGGATGATATGATACATGATATGATATGCAAAATAGCTGAACAATGGATCATGAACAGGAACTAGTGTCAAACTGTCTGACAAACATTGAAGTTGAGAAGCGCGCCTCTGGGCATAGTGAGGACAACACATTAAGTCACACTGATGCGATAAAACAAACTAAAGAGTCAGCGCGTTTGATGATGGACACCAGAAAAGTAGGCCGATAATCCGGAAGGCCAGCACGAACAGAGGAATAAACAGGGATGGAAATTCGTTGGCATATATGTTTTCACACGTCCATTCAATAGCCACTGCAAACACCTACCTTTCGTACGTATTTGGAATATTCACTTTAGGTTTAACGAAACTAATTTACTGGCACCATCATTTGCCCCACTGTTCGCTGACATCTTCAGGGGGAAACCAGAGAGCGAACTCCTGCGATCATCAGTTGACACAGTGTGTATAGTTCACCATGTATGATAGCCTCTCTGTCCTCCAACTCTGCGTCATCGGCTGTCCATGGGGACCCATGATTGTCCTGTGGCTTTGATAATAACCGGTTGTCCAAATTGGGGTGCGCTAATACAGCGTTCAGAGCTTAGTAACACACCACGGAACGGGCAGCATATATATATATATATAATGTTATCAGTAGTATCTAGACGAGTGAACAAAATTTGTCCGGAGGCACACGACCTGTTTCGAGGTTATTGCCGCTCGTCAGGCATGTGTACCCAGTAATCTACTATTCAAAATATCCCTATACTTGTACTCTCCGAGTTGGTGTCTCACCCGAATGTAATTTGTAGCGTGAGGAGTGTGCATGAAAGCTGTTAGTTGAAGAGTAGACAGAAGAAGCACAACTGTGACTCGTTGATAATTGTCTGTGAGCTCGACTGAGCGAAGCTTAGGAAAGAGGATAGAATGCGAACAGAATGGATATAAATTGTGAGTAGTATCTGGAGAGGTGAGTTGACATGTCGCACCAAAGTCTAAGTTGTAGCGACAAAGGATTATCAACGAATCACAATTGTGGTTCTTCAGTGGACTCTTCAAAGGACAACTTCATACACACTCATGAAGCTATATATATATATATATATATATATATATATATATAAGTTAAGGGAACCCGGTTTTTTGCTTAACTTAAGGACATCCGGATAGTCAGTTTTTACAAAATCTTCGTATGCTAACTTTTTCCGAAAGGCCCATTAGTTCAGATTTGTGTGGTTTTACGTGAGTAAATGAACATGTGGTTCGAACTTCCGACATTTTCCGAGTGCATTTTATTTATTTCACACTAATCTGTGCCGAGATCTTGCTCCATTAGAATCATAACGAAAAAAAAAACAGGATTGGGCAAGGAAATCAGTGTGTGTGTGTGTGTGTGTGTGTGTGTGACTCGCGGTACATATCAGCATTTCCATGCTCCACCTTCACAAAATCGATTGTTCATCGTCACACCTGGTTTCGCCGTGGGCAGTCGTAAGCCTGCCTATTTGAGGTTACTCCTGTAGTCCTTGTGCAACCATGTCCCACTTGAAAGGCAAAGGGGTTGGGCCAAACAACCCGTTGACCATATGATTGGTTCATGTGCACCTCCGGATACACCCTGCCGGTCCGGAGGTGACAAACGATTAGTCCAATTAAACACTGTCGATCTGCGTTTGTTACCATCCGACACAGGTTTTGGCTCTCCGTCTCATTTATCTAGCCGTGCTTATCCTGTTGAACTAGCTTGCACCTGTTCTGTCTAGTTTTTATCACAGTTACTTGAAATAAGGGATAAATTCCATATTAATATGATTGTTCCGTATGTGGAAAAAACCGAAAGACTATAGATCGTTGTAGCTACAGGCATTGGAAGAGTATTCCATAGTGCACGTTTCATGTGATGTCGCGGAATCTTGCCGTTAAGGTGACGAGGAGGAACGACAACTCAACTTTTGTCCGACCTTCTGCCGTTCCCAACGCCGAAATAGTCTTGCGTTTATACACGCATCCAGCCCATGCTGTCAAAGGTTGCAGTGTTGCACCTTACTTTTACCAACTCTCTGAGTGTTGAGTCGAAATTATTCACGAAATTATTCACCATGTGATATCAACGCTTGGCTGATCACTACGAGACTATGCGAGCACTGTGCAGCTGTTTCATTCTCGATAGAAACAGTCACTGCGCATGTACTGAGACATGAACCAGGGACGAACAATTTTGGATCGAGCAATTTAGCCGCTTCGCTACCAGACACCCTCTTAAAGGTTTGTTGAAGGTCACCGCATAATGATATTGAACCTGTCCGTCACTGAATTGTACGGCCGCGGGCCTATGACACATTCAAATCGACTCTCACTGACAGATGACTATTCTCCAAGTACCGTAAGTACGAGGAAGGCCTTGAGCTTGGTATGCACAGCTTGGCTATGCGATCTGTGGTAGGAGATTATATGATTGCATGAAATTATTCATCACATGCTGTCAGCGATTAACTAACCATGAAGAAGCCTTACTGCATATTGACGCGGCATGCCACGAATGGACGCGCATGCGTGTTTACCCGCTGCGCATTCCACAACCTTGTGAAGCTCACAGGTACAGACACAGCCGCACACACTGAACTTCTCTCCAGATTGATGACAATCTAACTGAACAGTACACAACGAAGGCCAATACTGCCGGATACGAATATTTCGTTTTCCTCTCTTCAATCGCTTATGTAAGACAATCTGAGTGGTATTTAATACTCAACTATCACAGTCCATCTTATGGCTAGTGACCCATACTCAATAGAACATACGCACCGGCAAGAGTACATCTTTTGCCTGCCGGCGTATTCATGTGAGGTGCACGCATCAATCGGTTCCAAATACGTTTTGTTACACGCATACTGTTTGGCAGTTTGCCGTATTGTTTTGTCGGGGGCTTTAACCGGTTTTCTCGTTGTACGATTAGAGCTTTTCATTTTTACGTCCGTTTACTTTTATTTGCTAACGTTTAGAAATTATGGAACCATGTTCCTGCAGTAATCGTCTATTGACTCTCCATCTACTGGGCAGTTGGGAATCAAAGTTAAATTGCTCCAAACGAATGAATTTCACGGGCCTAGGACTTCCCGAGAATAAATGGAAACGAGCGGTTAAGGTTTTTCCCCCAAATAGCTTTGTACTCTTTAGGATTCTTCGGCCGGTTGGATCAAGCGAAAAACTCTATTTCTCATTCCCACTGTTTGTTTTTATCTAACCACGGTACCTAGAAAAGCTTACACGATATTGTTTTTTCTCATGAAATAGCAAACATTTAGTGGAACGTACGCTTGTGAAAATCTGCTTTTTTGGTTTGTTTTGAAAAATTGTACGCACCTTTTTCAATCTGCGACGGTGCACTTGTGTCTGTCTATCTGTCTGTCTGTCCCACATTTCTTTCAGTCAGCTTAGTTTTTCCACTTCTTTGGATGGTTCTTTGTTTTTTGAACCATCAGTTTTAGGAGAGAAGGAGGAAAGTGATATCGATTCAAAATTGGACTCCAGAAGATAGGAATGCATTTCACCCAGGTCTATGGTTGATGCACAAAACGAACATGTGAAAACTACCCGCAATACTCTTTTTTCTCACCACGTTTGTTTGTGAAATGAGAATATAAATCATTTTCCGAAATGAGATCTCGGCCACTGGAGAGCTGTCGAACGGAGAATTTGACCGACGATGACAGGATTCGAACCCATGACCCACTAAGTTGACCACTTGACCACCGCGAGACAAGTACCGACTGCTTCATTTCAGGAAATTCGCAGTGACTAAACGATCAGTATCGTGGCGTTTATCGGCACAGTTGCCCCGCGCTCGAATTCTCTGTGCGCCAATCATCTTTCTAATCGACAGATATATGGCAACGTTCTTCGTGAAATATCGTACAACTACTTCATTTTCGTCATGAGAAAACTGCCCAAGGCGTACGCAGATTGCAGGAGGAATGATCGACATTTTAGTGGTTAGCCGTGAATAAAACTGGGTCATAATCATCGAATAGGCGGCCGCGGAAAAGCAGCGATAGTATCGAGGAAAGTGGTGTGTTCGATTGTCTGCGGTTCGCATAAAATACCGCGGTTCATTGACGGTATTGCGACTTGGCAAGTGTGGTAAGCCATTCAGTAAGGCCATAATTGCCTGCCTCATCGAGAAGTGTGTGAGCAGAGGCCTGTGAGCGGAATTTTCTGGTCACCGGCTCTGATGGAACCTCTAGGGGATGTTGATTCTCTGATATGAGTTGATCAAAATTCTTATGAACTGGGCTGTCGGTCATCCAGCTCTCAGCCGCTTGTGGACTCCATGCTTCGCTCCGCTACCTTGCAGGTCAGGTCATTCGATCACAAACTCCGGGTGGGGCCCCCTAAGTTAGCCCTCTACTTCGGTTTGAGCAGTTGAGTAGTACAATCCTCAGCGAATAACCGCGGAGGATGACGGATAATCGACGATGTGGAGACAAGGTCATAATTAGAGACAGAGCGGCGGCTATTTGGGTTGATCTTCCGAATGTTGTTATTTGCGAGACAGAACAATCACAAAACGTTCTCCGGCTTCCAGGATTTGACCATAAGAGCACTGTGTGCCTAATCTACAGATAAATTGAATTTCTAGTATGAATCTATAGATATCGGAGTCATGATCGTCATGCTTCACAGTGCAATGTATCTTCCCACATGCGTAGATGCACTCAACACAAATAAAGTTGGGTATTTTGAACTTCAAACGCACTTCTTCTTCCTCCCACTGGTCTTGTGTAATGTAAATTAGATTACTGGAATGAATCTTTAGGACAGGTGTTCATAAAGACTTTAACTGTCAGCAACACAGAAGTCGTCATTTGATTGACGACAGTACCGCACAACTATTGGATTTTGTACACACTAAAATGAGCTCTTATGGTATCCTTCCATTAGAATGTAATCCAAGTAAGTTTGGTCTATTCTGTGCATTGAACTAGGTCTTAGACTTCTCGCGAATGAAACAGAACGAGTACCTTTATCGAGTTCTTTTGTATCCTTGGCATTTGATCCATTTCAACAGTGGAAGATTTCGCTTACCTTACCTCATAGTGGAAGTGCTGTACTCTTTTGTTAACAAGTTTTCCTGTCCTTGTCAGCATTTTTCTCGTGTCTCGTACTAGTGGCTAGAACTCAGTAGGAACAAATAATTCGAGTACCTCCTAGGCTCTAGTCATTCGGGCTTCGTTTGAGATCTACACAATAAGACAATAGGACAAATACTTCTCCGTCACTGATCTTTCCAAGGTCTTTAATCGATGTTCATTCCACGGTCGATTCCTATGTTTACCGATTTTACTCGGGGTAGCGAACTCATTACATTTTGTTGTTTGATTCACTGATATATGTATTTGTGATGTTCCGCTTGTTTACACCGGACTGCAGCGTGCATCCCGATAATTAATCCCGCCGCACATAATCTTTTACGGACCGACTGGAAGATTCAAAGGCGTCCAAACAAATGCGTGCTGCGTGCTCGTGAATCACGTTGGGATAAATCAAATACAAAGAAGATAACCAAAAGGGGAAGGGCTTTGTTTTTCACCATAGGTGTTACGTCTATTTTCACGAAAGTCCTAATGTTAAATATTAGTCCTTTGTATGCATTGAATTCGTGTGTCCCAGTCTCTCAACGAGCGGCGGTGGAAGAAAAATACGGCGACCGTGTTGTCATATACGTGCGATTTCGAATCGTATCGAGTCCACACACACAACCACACGGGGTCAAGCCCTTCGATCAGCTCACGTGATTTAGAACAACACAACGTGGCGAACAAGCTCGTTTTCACTTATTCCTACTCATGCCAATACATAACATTATATAGGTTTGGAGGTGGTTCAAGGGAAATTGCCGTTTTGCAATTACATCAGTTCAAAACTCTAATAATGTATGTCGGTGTGTATGTGTGTAATTTATTAATTTGTCACACGATCAGGTTGTAAATCACCTGTTGGATAATGACAAGTGGGCCAGGGAATTTTAAGAGTTTGGACAAATTGTTTCTGAGCTCAGAGAGAGGGAGTTATACGGAGGGATAGATACGGCTTCGGCTATGTTCAAGATGCGACAATTGACACTTCTTGATTGTCTGCTCCTAACTTCGTAGATGGTGCGAAAAGCATTTGTCTCGTTCACTGAGTGATTTGACTTGACAAGGTGTGAACACACCGCGCTAGTAATTGTCTTGACTGTTCCTGTGCTCAACCAAGCCGGGAGGTATTCACGAACGCGATCGGACAGACGCCTGGTCGTGCGGCCAATATACCTGATCCCACAGGAGCAGGTGAATGAATACACACAGAATGAGGCTGCAGAATCGGACAGTCTGTCCTTTAGTTGGAAACACATGATCGGTTTGGATGTGAATACAGTTTTTAACTGCGCAGCAAAGAATGTTCCACTGATTGAACTTGACAGTCTCCGTTGCATACTTTCCGCTTCGGTGTCACCTTTAAAAGGCAAACGAACGTATACGGGTTTCTTTATTGGTCCTATATCTTTTCGTCTTACTTCGTAGCTTTATTTATGAATCTTTCGGGGTAACCATTTGTACGAATACGCTCTGCAGGAAACGAAGTTCATTTTCAATTGTGTCTTCCGTACATATTCTTCTTGCTCTATCAACTAAACAGCATATTAGGTTCCTCTTCGCTTGTAACGGCACAAAGCTGTGAAAATGAATGTACTCTCCGTTCCACATTGCCCCTCCATAGACCGATAGTTGTGCAGATCCGTCCTGCCGTCGCCTTATGTACACATATAAGTATGCTAAGCTATGATCTGTTTCTTTTTCTAGTGTAAAATGTACGTTTGGATGGACATTGTTAAACGTGTGTAGCATATGGGTTACGTCCGCATGTTCCCCTACAACACAGTATATCATCAGCGTAACGTTTGTAAACGGTACAGTGCCTGATTGGTGGGCGCAGTTCATTATTCTCCAGTTTGGACATAAAGATGTCAGCAAACAATGGTCCCAGAGGAGACCCCATTGCCGGTATATTTCACCATTGAATTGAAATTGAACATTTTTGGTGCACACAAATAGTAGCTGTTTCGGTTCATCCAATGGGATCCCAATGGAGATGTTGTTATCTTGAATGTACTCGCAAATGTAACTAATAGTTTCGCTGATCGGAACATTTGTAAACAGCGAAACTCCATCCAGTGATAACATCTACTTCCCTTCACGACGTAGGCTGTTAATAGTTTCTGTGAGATGAAATGTATCTCGAACACTATGTCTAGAAATGGCTTCCCTGAATGGTTCCAGTAGGCTGGATAACCACTTAGATAAAGCGTGATGCGGAGAATTAGACATCTCCAAAATAGGCCTCATCGGAGCTCCGTCTTTGTGCAGCTTCCGTAGGCCGTACGATCTGGGAATCGCTGTACCTGTAGATCGTATCCGCTCAAAATTTAAGGCGTCAATCATTCCATTTTGTTTTAAGGCTCGTAATCTAATAGAAATTGATTTTTCTACTTGAGTTGTTCTATCCTTTTCGGTTGGAGTCTTTGTGAATTTTGACTCGTCGCCCAGTATTCTATTCATTTTTTCAATGTAATCCAACTTATTGATGATAACAATGCCAGCTCCTTTATCTGGTTTGGTCAACATTATTTCGCTATTTGTTTGTAGTTCTTTTAGATGTTTTAAGTGCTCAAGTGTTACCAATCCTTGCTTTACTCGTCTGTCTTCACGATATTGGTAACATGAGTTGACGAGATCGGATTTAAGTTTCTCTAAACTCTCCGGAGAGGACGGTATCAGATCCGACAGCTGACTAAACAGATTTTCAAATCCAACCTCCATATCTAGTTGTTTGGTTTTGTTAGATGGGCAACAGAATTTCGGTCCTAATGATAAGACTTCAAGCAATCTCTTATCCCGGCTTACAGATGACAAGTTGTGGACGAATCTTTTCGGATCCGAAGGGCACTGGTCACTAGGTTTGTCTGGATTGACGGTTTTCCCCAGCGTTGATCCCAGTTGCTCCAATTGTTTTTCCCTTATTGAATGAGCGTAAGCGATGAACCTTTCTTTTTCTTCTTCAGCCAGCTTGTCGAGGACTCGTGTCGAGTTCACAACGTTTCGCTCCAATTCTGACGCCCAACTGATCACCGTGTCTCGTTCGTTCAGGGCTTGGCAACGTAAGGACACATTACTAATGTTCACGCGAGTTCTCCTCAAAACAGTCCGATAGAGTTTTGGGATATTCTGATTTGTGATTACACTCATAAAGCAACTGAACACGAGCATTAGCCAGGACCAATTTCGTACGAAACTTGACGTAACTGTTAAACTCACGTAATATGACGGTGTCTTTGGTATGCTTCAAACGTTTGAAAAATTTCACAGAACATATTGAGAACAACACAACGTGGCGAACTGAAAACGAGCTTGTTCGCCACTTTGTATTGTTCTTAATGTGTTCTGAGTGATTTTGCAAACATTTGAAGCAAACCAAAAATCACGTGATTTAACCTGTAGTTCCACGTGAATGGCATAAAATCAAAAACTGGGATATTTGAGCCAAACGTAAAATTCAACACGTAAACATCCGTACACACCACGTTGACGAGAAGTATTGTATTGTATTTCGTCCAACCACAACAACCATCCTAAAGTCCACCGCACGGTAATAGGTTACGTTTGTCGTTGTGTTGTTTGCTTATCAGTTGTCGGAAAGGAAAGAAATGAAAAATGAAAAGGGTTCACTGAAAGGACCTCGATTTAAGGCAGATACGTTGGGGTAAGTTTGGAAATAATGTTCGACTTTGCGAACTACTAGAATTTCAGTTGCTGTCAAATGTAAATGGCAATGAGGACGGTAGTTTGAATTGGAATATTCCGAAACTTAAATGTCATATTGTCATAAACAATGATGAAGAATTTTTCACTGCAAAAGGCTGTAATATTTTTCAATTATTGTAAAATAAAAACTTATTCCCTGAAAAAACTATTAAATGTACTATACAATGTGGGAAGAACTTCATTGTTTTGGATAAGTAGGCACATTCCCGGCAATCCAACCGATTCACGGGTAATTTTCTTATGATAATTTGCTTATCCATACAGCGAGATTTGCCAGATCTGTAAATCCTAGTGGACCATGTACATTGAATCCGACCATGCGATTTTCGCGTCAGCTCAACGACCATTGACGCAGGCCACTAGACCGATTGGCTATCGAACGACTGCTTGATTCGGCCGTTCGCAAAAGCTATGAGCAGGAACTATCCGACGAACTAAGAACTTCGACGAGCAGCAATGTAGACGAGCAGTGGGATCAAATCAAGCAGGCTGTGCATTCGTCAGCAGATTTCGTCTGTGGTCCTAGGTCTAGCGTTCATCAAAGACACTGGATCTCGCAAGCGTCGCTAAGTCTAATGGAGCAAAAACACCAGCTACCTAACTGCAAGCAGGTGAATAAGGTGCGTCGACAGTTGCAGCGTCGGTTGATGATAAGCCTTAAGAATGACCACGAAAACTGGTGGGTTAAGGTAGCCGAAGAGATGGAGGAAGCGGCCGTTTCAAATAACAGTCAAAGACTGTTTAAGCTTATACGTGACACCGGCGGGCGGCGAACGTGGGCTAGTGAAGTCGTGTGCGATAGGACTGGAGAGCTCATCCATGGTAGAAAACAAAGTGGGCCTTTGGGCAGAGCAATTCAAGGATCAGTTTAGCTGGCCACACGCTTATATATCTAGGCCGACGCCTGTAGCTACGACTCCCTGGGAAGTTTCTGTTGGCTCCCCAAGGGGATTGGAAATAGAGTCGAATATTCGACTTCCGACGAATGGAAAAGCAGCCGGTCCCGACGAACCTCCCCAATTCTTTCCAAACGGGGTGGAGATGCTTTGATGAGATCATTTACCTCATTGCTTCGTGATATTTGGAACAAGGAGCGTATTTCGTTATCGTGGAGTGTGTGACTAATTGTACTCATCTTCAAGAAGGGCACGGAGCGATCGTGGCATCAGTTTGATTCCGACCGTTACTAAGGTGTTAGCTTCGATAATGCTGTCACATGACATCGATTCGTGAGAGCAACAGTCGCGAAATAGCAGGCTTGATTTCGTCCAGATCGAGGTTGCATTGACCAGACATGCACTTTTCAGCCAGTTACTCGAAGTGCGACACACGCACACCGCTGCCCTACGATCGCATCCTTCCTCGACTTGAGAAGTGCACTGGACTCCATGGTTCGGACAACGCTATTCACTGCTCTCCACCGGAGTGGTATGCCAACGAATTTCGTAAACCTGCTGCGAGCATTGTACTTGCATACGTGTGGTGGCATAAGGGTGGGTATACGGTGAACTGTCAAGTTCATTCGAAACGATTAGTGGTGTTCGACAAGGGTATCTCATCTCTCCATTCGTATTCAACTTCGTCATGGCCGAGGTAATGGCAGGTGCTTTAGGAAGACTCTTTAATGTACGACTCGAACCGGAAAATGGTGAGAAGCTGTTTGACTTGGATGACGCAGATGATGTTGTGTGCCTGTTTGAATCAACGGATCATGCCCGACGTGCACTAGACAGACTGTCGAGTTCTGTAGTTCGGTTCGGCACATGGTTTGCACCATTGAAGTGCAAACTGCTATTACAGGACTGGACGAAAGGAGCCCGAACCAGGTGGTTCATGGAGGGGATTTGAAGATTGCGGACCGTTTCACCTACCTTGGTGGCTGTGTTTCGAACGATGGTAGCGTGGCATGCGTATATCCAAGGCTCGAGTGCTGTACGCTGTACTGAATCACTTGTGGCGTCGGCCTGATATTGCATTGTCGTTGAAAGGTCGTGTTCATCGTTCCACATAGTGCTCATTTCTGTTGTATGGTTGCGAGACATGGAGTGTGCGTGTGGGCGATGTTCGTCGGTTAGAGGTTTTCGATCGCTGATATGTGTGTAATGTTGTCAGGATTGGATGGAGGATGGAGTAACGAGATGAGTAATGTGGAGTTGAGGAATCTAGTGTTGGATGGCGGTTCTGAGAATGTTTTCCCTCAGCATATGAAGCCTGGTAGACTTCGTTGGTTAGGTCATGTGTGGCGTATGGCGACCACTCGTCCACCATAACGTGCGGTATTTTGCGTTCGTCCCTCGGACTGGAGGAAGTCACATGGTGGAGTTCATCTGATGATGTAACAACGTGTAATGAGGAAATGTGTAGCGAAATTAGGTGAAATAGTTGCCCGACATTTTCGTGGTTGGGGTCCGAAAGACCGTTCACCCAGCCGGCTGGAGGCACTGAAGGATATGACAGCGCTAATTGGGGCTTGCCTTGCTATTTAATCGGGAACTATAATGATGATAATGATGATGATGATGATAATTTAGCTTTAGTTGTGCGGTAGGCAGCTCGACGATATCGCAGCGACGCTGCATTTTTACTTTCTTTTACCTTTTCGATGATTTTTTCACACAGTTTTTTGTGTGGCTAATTTGACTACTGGTCAATTTGGACAAAATAGCAGATCAGTCCGTTAAATCATCTAGCTGTAGTTCCCAGTGCAGTACTGAATGTTTTGTGTAAAACGTAATGTTAGCAACCCTCTGCTGGCCGCCGCTCCCTTCCGGAAAAATGATGTACGCCGTTATTCCATTAATAGAAGAAAGTAAAAGAACTAAAAGAAATGACGCACTTGGCTCATGTTTCTTAAGCTGTATTTTTTTGAAGTAGACAAGGAATCGTCGATGAAATGCGCTGCCGGACTCTAGTTGTCTCCCGAGGGCTCTATAACACCTATCCATTATAACGAAATGGTGAAACGACACTACTGCCTTCATGGGTACATGGACAAATCACTCTAACGGGTATGTTTGATGAAAGTAGGCCCACTTGTTCAAGTGATTAATTGTCGTCTGATGAAAACATCAATAATCATGACCTTTATCCATGCATTTCTACGTGACAAATCGCGAAGTCTCGTTGAAGTAATCTGTTTAAACCCATCTACACGTAATGGCAAACCGGCGTGTGCCGTGTCCAAGTCGGAGTAATATGTATACTTCAGCATTGGTCACGTAAGTGACAGTAGACTAGCGTACCAGCACCTGTCCTTTTATCGAGATGGAATCTAAATACGCTTACGAGTAACGTGTTCTGTATAACTGTAACTGAATTAAACGACAAATCTAAGTGAACAGTGTTCCCATCTCGATGTGAAAGAAGACTCACACATCAACATAGTTACGGGCAAACGTCCAATGTAAGCAATCGTCACACAAATTGGTACTCGTAATCAGATTGTGGTGGCCCAATGAGGCCCTTGTTACATTCATGGTATTCACGGTGGTCGGCTTCCTACTTCCTTGCGTGTGGCCCATTGCCCGTCGACTGTTAGCCTGTAATTGTTACGTAAGGTGGGAACAAAAACATTGTCCCGTCATGTTCACATTGAAATGGAAGTGAATAGTTGGGACTTAGACTTACCATTAGCAGACAGGCAGTGCATGCAAATATGATCTTTATTGTTGCTGCAAATGGCGCACTGGTAATGCGTCCATGGGCCGTAAAGGTAGCACTGAACCAATATTTTGGTTGGACCCAGGTCTACGTTTGGTTATTCCTGTCGGCAAATGCTGCACGAATAGAATGCGTTGACGACCACAACCGACAGCCCCAAGTTCTTCACCTACGGCGTGCACCATGATGAAAGCCCTCGCATCGGAAGCTTGAAACTTTGTAAACAGCCTACGTAAATAATTATTTCATTATATGGGTTCAGAATTATCTTTTCATCGATTGTGGGTAACAAGGCGAGGAACGGGGTTCGGTACCAACGTGGCGTTTTAGCCAATTTTCCAAACCCCGTGATATTCGTAAAAGTGTGTCGACGTTTGAAGGTTTACAAGTACGGAATTTTAGACAAAACTGACAGAAATCTCACAAACAAATTCCGTTAACATCAGCCAAAGCAGCAGATACATCCGCATGACAAACCACTGCCGCAGTTGGTATGGGTTCCGGTAACCAACCGTTATACACTACATGTGAGGAATTTAAACACTTCAGATATTGATAAAAGTTAGCGATTTTCTTTTTCCTAAACCGTACATGTTCAAATATTTTTCATAAAAATACCAGTCTCAGAAGTTGATCCATTATTATCTGTAATACCACTTATCTGTGATACTAAATTGTAAAAGTCGTAAGTAGTATCCACATACGAATATGTAACATGAAGAGATTTTGACTAAGGTGCACATCCCGCGTCCACTTTGGCGTTGACGCAGAATTGATGTGATTTCACTGATGAATCATCTATTAATAGTAGTGTTCGTTGCCATACTGGCGAGTAAAATAATTTGCGTTTCCATAGGACGTTTATCAATTTGCTGTCGATAATCGATTTGTATTTTCATCCTCCACGTTCAAAACCACGACTGAAGGGTTTTGGTGGAAGAGTTTGGTCAGACACGCAGTGGAACTAATCTTGCGTTTGAATTAGAAGAACGAAATATCTCTGCCCTCGTGATTTGTCTTAAAAAACATGGAAATCATTTGTTCTCACCGAATATGTCGGAAACCAAAATGGACAAGTTGTCGTACTAATTTCACCAGCATTGATTCTCTTAAACGAAAAGAAAACCTGGTTTCTATTGTGAATGATATAATGTTGATAGATGTAATAACATTTGCCAACAGTGCTGTGTTACTAACATTATGTCATTCACAATGAAAACCAATACATGGCGCATCAATTTTTTTGATACACTGCTTACGTCATCCGGTCCTGATGTTTACAAAGCTTAGTTTTCTCCCTCGTAACTCGGATGAGATAATTGTCCATTCTTACCTCATTTATGTGTATATAATCGTTCTTTTGTTCAAATTCGGCAAGTTATTTGTTTAGAACGACAAGGCGACTATCTCATAGGATATCACGTCTGAGTCTAGACAGGAAACGGAGACGTGAATGCCAATGCGACTGTAATCGCGCCTCTGGACGACTATGCGTACAGAGTTCCCTATGAAAAATCCTGGCAAACATACCGAAAACAGCTTGGCACCGCAAAAACTATGAGCATCACACTGTGAAATTCATTGCCTTCTCCTCGACAATGATCAGTCAAGGCTATACGGCTACCTTGGGTATGATTCAGAACTGATCTATGGACTCTTTCTGACTCGATTGTCGAATCATAAGCCTAGAGCCGAAATGGATAAGCTCACATGAACGTGATCGTTGTTTCGTTTGTATACCACCGGCCGCTGTTTTCCACCAAAATTTCGGATGACATCATGGCTACTGAGTGATATCTGGCACACAGATATTACTTATAGTTTATTTAACTGTATTCGTCATGATGGTGATGCTACCAAGGCGAGCCCCTGTTTGACATCTTTCGTGGATATGTTCCAATGACCATTATTATTCCTTGTTGCAATCACTGGTTGAGTTCAAACGAATTGTCATGCCAGTGGCTAAACAAATTGAAGAACAAGGTACAAGATTTGGACTAATGGGACCTATACATTCAGGGCATAAGAACGCAAAGACTCTTTTCGACATACATACAGTAGTGGTCAAAACGATTGGGCCCCTTTCGTCTAAAAACGGTCAGAGGTTCAAATCCTGGACCCGTTGGTCCCATTGGTGGTAGATGGCAATACACTGTCGACCGACTCGTTTCCACACCTGACCTGTTGAGAACTAATGTTGTTTTACGCCACTCCAAGTTTCGAGGTGACGGTTACGGATTCCTGCTGTCTCTCTTGTGGTGGGCCAAAGCGGCTGCGGGGCATGCCCCTCTCACTGCATTCATGCTTCATACATGTAGTAAGAGAAGGAAATGCGAGAGAACGAGATGAGGAGTAGTTTAAGTTCAAAGTGTCGGACAATGTGTGACAAAATGCAACAAAAGGAATGAAGCCCGGTCTTCGTGATGCATGCTGATCTACACGGAAATCGATAAGGTTTGCGTTGTGAATGAATTAGTTCATATCAACTTGGTTCCGAGTACACGACCGTGAAACTCTTGGTATTCGTAATGATAATAATTTGATGAGCTGCATTCGGCCAGTGGAAAACTCAGTTCAGTTTAGCTTCCACAACTCTAATTTTTCCCGGATGTGTAATGTGATTTTCGTTGGTATCTTGTAGCGCGAGTTAATAATGAAGGATGGGGAAAATCAAAAGATTCTAAAACAAAACTGTGAAGAAACGAAGATAGTTCGAATTCTCGAACGTTACTGATCATGATATTTAGCCGTGTAATCCAACGTGTTTAACCATCTCGTTTGGAAGTCTCAAAGGTTCCTACTCGGTAAAATAACTTGATATTCTTGGGACAGTTCACTGGCTGAAGTTTTCATGTATTTTCACCAACTTCCAACCATCACCTGCCTCGAGAACCGGTGGATATCGATGTACTCGGCCTAAGGGAGTCTATTGCATATTCTGGCTATCGTTTTTCCTGTTCTGCAACTTATACGTGCAGCATTGCTTGTACATTTCCAATCTATGCTACCTGTGCTACGAAGAAATCGATGTACAAATATTGGCCGTCTTTGCCCATCTTAACTTGGTAACGATCACGTTTCTGTGGCGCGTGGTAACACCGATTTTACTGTTAGTGTGTTTAATTAACGTTTGATCGACAGTCGGATGTCAGATGGACACCATAGATGTATCAAATTGGTGAAGGCCAATCTAGCGTTCTCCATGCGAGAAAACATGCCATCCGATATAAGGCTACCTGGTGAAGTGTAACCATCCAAGTATTTCAACTTGTCTGCACTTTGAACGTGCTAAATGCATCCGAGAAAACTGGAGTTTCCCACTGCGGATGGTGGAGAACAGCTCCATTGAAATCTTACTTGTGACGGTCAAAGGTTATCGTGAAATATTTTTCATTGGCGGACATTATAACAAGATTTACTTGCGCGGTTTTTCATTACCAGTTGCGAGTTTCGAACCCAAAGTGATGCAGGATGTAAGCTTGTTGAATAGCCTTTCGTTGGCGAGAAATAATTTCTCCGACATTGATATTTGGGTCGGAATGAGAGAGTTTAAATTTCGGTTTGAAATTCGTCTTGGTCTCAAATGCCTCTTGATGAACAAATATAAACAGCTGCCTTTCATCGGAAAACTGATAAATCTCGCGGGACAATCACGGGACCGATTTTTGAATTGGCTATTAAGAATAGTTGTACACACCGTGGATTCCTGTAATTGAGTGCAACTCAAACGAGACGAATATTGCAATTTGTTTTTTTGATATAATTAGCTTTGATAAACATTTTACTGGTCAATCACCTTTTCGTAACTTTTGGAATGTCGTGCCCTTGTCAGCAAGACAAATCAATAACCAAAATGAAATCCCTTCTATTTTGCATTCGTGAGTGGAATCATGGAATACGTAGCTTTGTTGCGTGGTCGTTATAGGGATTACATTGGCCGATACCTAATGCGTTTCCCGTCCGTTCATGTCTTGCAAGAGAGAATCAGTCTTATTTTGGTATATTTTGCTACTAGTTTCCGACGTTTTTAATGGTAGTAATGACAAAATCGTTTCTATTTTCTAATGTAGTGGATTCTCTCTCGTTGAATTTTCCCCATAGGCTGCCAGACAAGTGGTGGTCTTATTCGCTACGATGCCTTTGACAAAATTTGTTACAGAATATCAAAGTCTGTCGGTCTCCTGCACTGGGGCATCATGAAGGGCTGATTTAATCGGCCGTTTTTTCGCGTTGTCATGGTAGCATGAAAGTTTAACGAAGTGTACTCAAATGACCTTAAGATCAATGTTCACGTTGATGCTGGCCGGCATTGCGCCTTGCCGAAACGTCTCCTATCTAGCCCTGCCAATAACCATTAAATTTTGGTTAAGATAGAATTTCCCAGTAAGCACAGAAGTACCGTTAGCTCGTTTTGGTTATAGTAACGATTGGAAGAACAACTTGTTAATTGAGTGAAAAACGTCAATTATAATCTAGCTTCTATCAGAAAGTATATCCGTGGTTGAAGTTGAAATCAGATGGAGGTCAGAAGGCGTACGTTGAGATATAACGTTTATTACGACGCTTCAATTCAAACTCGGCTCGTTGTCGCATTTGTATGGTTTCCTCTTTATGGTATAATTCATATCAAGGCTGAGATAATTGGGGTCGTAGGGTAATATTACTCGACTACATTACCGAAGCACATGGTGGAGAATACTGATCTGAATTTGGACGGTAGAATGCTTTGGTGACAGAGACATTTTCAAATGCGCAGTTTTACAAGAAGCAGTCTATTACCGCTGCTATCCTAATGAAAACAGAGACTGGTTGAATGCCTGATAACATGGTAAGCATTAGCAGGTCTTTAGAATGCACATAATGCTCTAACTGCTGTGGGAATGCGAAGCTGTGATCGATGCATCCATGATGATACGAATCCTGTTCCGTTTCTCGCAAATTTGTCATTCATACACCTTGTACAACCGAAGTGCGACAAGCGATGGGCTTCAATTCTTTTGGAGTTAGACTTATATTCGTTTGGTTAACCCAATGACTACTCGATCTCGTTCTAAAAATAGGTCAACAATTAACTCTTCTACACTGAGAGAACTCGCTAGAATTCCCAAATTTGTAAGAATAGATCTTGAGTTTTTTGAGAGGCGTTTTTCAGCCCCGTTTGAGTCCAGTGGAATCCGAATCTGCATTCTGTCCCCAGATTTACATTTTCTTATGATTTGTTACCTTATTAGGTAACAAATTTCTAAACAGGCCACAGTACATGTACCAGGACAAACGTATGAAAGACTGACGCTAGAAGCTAGTTCAGGTGTGCTTTGAAACAGTGCTCCGCTTAGCGTACGAATCGTCATTGTCGGTTGAGAATAAGAGAACCGTAAGCTTCGTTGGTCATTCTGCCCGTAGAAAATGTTTCAGTATCTGGTACACCCGGATGAAATGATGCAACTCGCAGAATTTTCCATATCGTCTTTAATACTCAATGAAAACACTTGAGTTTGTAATCGCACGTCAAGTTTACATCTCGTTACTTAAGACGTTATTACGCTTGATGCCGACTTGAGCCGCCAAACAGTCCAGGGATTCCGCAGAAATCCGGAATGTTACGACATATCGGGTTAGACTACAATTCATTATGTCAGAGAAACTCAAGGCCTTCTTGATTGGTAACCATTGGTGATTGGTAGGGTCAGATATGATTGATCCTGAATTTTTAGACAGTGCGTTTTTGATTGGTGTTAGATGATTTGGTTAAGATCGTGCTTTAGAAGCACACTTGGGAAGCGTAACACAAACTTCCAAGTAGTCAAAACCTAGGCGAATATTCACACATGTTACTATGTTGGAGTTAGTTGTAATTTTGCTTCATGTTCACTCACACGTTTGTGTGTATTGATATCACGAAATTCTATTATTTATTCCACCTGTACTTTTCCCGTATCCAGATGAAAGTTTCGATTGGCCACAATAACCGTGTACATGTATTATAGATTACTTCTGTAATCCTACTGAATGGTCACAAACCAAACGGTCAACTATTCCGAAACTGTCAGCAACTCATTGTGCCCATGAACACGGCTCGATTCGGATTGTCCGTGGGTCATTCATCCGTCTTCGATTGTACACTCGAAGACCCGACTAGCACTCCGTGGTCACGTTGTCCCAATGTCAATCCCGCATTGAAACGACTCCGTTGCGTGATCGGGGAGTTGGTCGAGACGGAGAAAAATTACGTGCAAAGCTTGTCTGATGTGGACGAAGTACGTCTAACCAAGATGTGGACGTTTATCATCCATTCTGTTGTTGCGTTCACGCCGGTTTCCGGCCTAATTGCGTGTTTACCGTCTCTCAGGTCCTTTCGCGAGAAAATACTGTTAACAAAAATGTGATGATATGATTATGTACGGGGTGAACTGGGATTAGTTGCACCATCGTCGTTGGGCTTGTCACCCACAAAAAGCACTCCAGACTGCATATGCAATCAAACAACCCACATTGTACGCGCACACACACGCACACACGTACACACACTCTCTTCTACCAACGCTTAAAATCAACGCCCATGTGACGATACATAAACAATTTTTGTGATTTTTATTTCAATTTTTGTTTGTTTACACGCACATACATATTACATATGAAGCCGACGATTTACTCATACTTGTAAGGTCAATCGGTAGAAGCCTGAAGAGGTGGTATCCTGCTCCTGTTTTTTCTCGTTAGAACCAAAGAATTTGCTTGAGAACCCTAATTTTGTTTACTTGCTTAGCGGCTGGACTCACTGACAACACCTATCTACCCTTTCTCGACAATCCTATGTACCCCCAAATACAGCGAAATTTTATACTTCAAACGGTCGCATTACGGGGTGATCACAAACTCGACGCTCATTACTTCTAGCAGGACTGGACAACGACAAGTGAGCTAGTGCTCAGAGTTTCGGTTCCAGTTTAACGCACACTGGATTGCAGGACAGATTTTCAAGTCGAACGCTCCGGTTAGAATTTCTAAAAGAACGCCTCTTCTGCGGTTTGGGATGCCGCGACATATCAATCATCCAAATGGATCTGGCCCTTATTGTGAGGCGTCCTGTCAGTCTGCGTCCTCCTCACATAAGGACCATTTGAGAATAGCACAAATGATTTCGTCTCGGTACATTTGAGTGTTGTCAATCGTAGAGGAAGGATCGGAATCAAGTTAAATCCATCGATTAGGTCTGGTTGTTCCCGTCATTTGTCCGCCTTCAATGCTCGTATGCTAATCGAGATAGAGTAACAATTTGTCCTGGCTAGAATTCTTGAAACCTTTAAAGTAGATGTGGTGCCTCCCCGAAACGTGTAGACAGGACCCCACTTTCGTGTCACTTCAATCTTCGCATATCTGATGATCTGGTTCTGCGCGCTTGTGGTCATGCCTAACACCAGGATCTCTTTGAGCACGAGAGCTAAAATTATACGGTTAGATTGAATTACAATCAACGGTCGTTTGTGTACAGTTCGCTTGGACGGTATTATGCGTGTCAACATCAGTCGATGAAAAATCCTATTTCTTTTCGTCGTATCTGTTTGTGCGTCCACGGACGGCAGCTCTGCTGCAGCTAGAAGCAAATTCTATCAGAATTTGTCGATCATTCTGGTCCACTCTTGTGGACTCAGTTCATGCTTTCGTCTGAGCTCGGTTTTGTTTACAGCTAGTCTGTGATCGCACCAACACGAAACCCAATCATCTTGCAAGGCTGATTCCAGAATGATAATGGTCGAATTCAATTCCCGGATTATCGTCATAACCAAATGCCCAGAATCTGAGCTCCTACTGGGAGCAGATTAAGTGTCCTATACTTACCAATTCTTTTATGTCTATCTGCAATTTCAGTCTTTTCGTGCATGGGCACTACCAACCATTACGATATCTCGAATTCTTTTCAATTCGCTTACATACGGTTAATCCACCAGCCTACCAAACTCGTCCCAGTAGATATAATGTTATGTGGTAGCAGAGTTTTGTGGCCTGGATACAACGATTTTCCCACTTGTTTGAAAAAATTTCTTCTGCTGTCAAACCGAAGGTTTCTTTTTTCCTCCTAATTGCCGGAAGGAAACAGAACAAATCAGATTCTTGTCGATTGGTTTGCACGATAAGGCGATTGTCAATTGTGTGAGCGTGTTGCAATTCAACCGTAAGAAACCAAACGAAAGTGTACGACTAGGTTGGGCGAAAGCGATATTAAGAAGTACAGTCAATAATCACAATGTTCGGTTACCGTTGTTTTTGCCGTCGTTATTCTCGTAACTTGTATCATTCGGTAAATCGATAAGACAAATACTATACCAGAATTACCGTCCAATTAGTCACTTTTACAAAGCTGATAACATACATGTTATACTCTATTGTCATATGGTTAGAACAAAACGCCGGCGTCAATAATACCTCGGATTTGTTTAGTTGGATTCTGTCGATTTTTCGACTTACAATGGTGAGCCCGGGGTAAAAATTGGTCGGATCAACAACCGTGTATTGGATACTTTCTTTGCGGCTTGCAAGGATCGACTAAGTATTACTGATTGACTAGACTGTCTACGTCAGTGCCTTGCCAAACTCAAGAAACCTAGCTTGGGTTTGATAAATTCTAATGTGTATTTTTCCGGAAAAGAAAGAAATAGGTCTGAGAGAGAAGATTAGGAAGACGATATATGTGGTGTCTAAGCATTTTAGGCACATGCTTCAATTCACTGTGTTCGGGAAAACCGACAAAAAAATGACATGTGTTGTTCTGTCTGGACGTGAAACAGTTGGTTTGGTGAAACAGGTCATTTATCATCGGACTAACGTCGTAAATTCGTTCCAACTACTCCGATGATGTTGTCAGCTATCGCACGCTTTGCCTAAGACAGTGTTTTTTTCACCTCATTAAAACGTTGTACACCTGGCCAAATTATTCTCTTCGAGTAGAGGATCTGTCTGACTAAATTCTGGTATGATTCGCCTGGGGCAGTGTGTGTGTGTGTGTGTGTGTGGGAGAGTGAGAGAGGGTAACTACATGATCTTGTTAGGTTGTTGCTTGCTCCAGTGTGAATATCGATTAGCCTAGCGGTTTGCACTGGTGACCAGCATCTCTGGGATTGATTTATCTAATTATCCGTACAAATACCACATCACAGACGGGCAGTTAAAAGAATGTGACCCTAGAGAGTCATTTTTTTGTTATCCCGTTGAGTCATGTTTTTTTCACATGAATGGCTTCGAATTCCCCAAAAGAGGTCGCTCGTGACGATCTTGGTTTTACGTGAGTTTTTACAACTCCGAGTAGATCCAATAATCTGGTACCTTCAATGGGTCTCTTTGTCGGTAAAATCCCATCTCATTTTGAACCACAGGTTTTTTTCCGGTACTTACTCAATCCTTCCTCCGTATCGTCGTATGAGAAGCGGCCGGAAAAGGCTAGCTGTTACCGTGGCAACTTGTAACAGACAGGATAAATGAAATCTGTTTGCATACTATTCCTAACGAATTTTGGTGTACAAATCTTACATGAACTCCGTGATTTCGAATTGTACTGGTAGCTAATTATATGTATGCTTTTTTCCACACCAAGACACAACTCACAAAGTTGTCCGCCCAGATTTTTTCGCAATTTTTATTATATAACAATAAAACCATCTTCAGGTTAACTTACCCTGATCGACGAGAAATTTCCGACCAATCACCATGTGCTTTCTAAATGGAGATTTTCATGAAATAATTCATCACGTGACATCATGACCATTAAGAAACCATGGAAGCACTGTACAGCTGTTTCATCCAGCTTGTTAGGGATCATGAGCAGTGCATATCCACCGCGCCCCAACTGGGACGTGAACCAGGGACGAACGATTCTGAGTCGAACGCCTTAGCCATTATGCTACCGGGCCAGCTTTGAACGGTTTATTGAACTTCACCACTTGATGTTGCACCTATCCGTCACTGATTTGCGCGGCTACGGGCCGCTAGCGCAGAGCAATCGACCCCTACTACAGGTGGCCTAAGTACGACGAAGACTTTGGATGTGACATAAAGAGCTTGGCTGCTTGGTATGTGTTAGTAGTATGAGATAGAATGTTTTCATGAAATAAATGGAGATTACCGGGTACGGATATTTGATGAGTGCCAGTAACCGTGAAACCGGTCGTTTACTTCCCCAGAAGTTTGTGCCTCCATCCGTATGCAAAACAATGTAATGAAAACAAAATCTCCGCTGATTGGTCACTCCAATAAACTCAGCATAATTCAAAATTGAAGACTACGACAGAAATGCGCATTTCTTTCTTTCTTTGCCCGGGGGATCATGATCAGTACTTGTCCACTACACTCTAAATATGGGTGAATAAATGAGAATGGATATGTACTGTTGGTTACTATTAGCTATAGAGAATAAGTGCATAGTACTTCTTTGGTTCTATAGAGTTTGCGCCAACTTGAACCCGTGAATTTCAATCAATTTATAAATTTTGAACAATAATTGTCCTATCGTTTCTGTGCTATTGATCTTTGGTCATCTGTTATAGCCTGCGAGTATATCAGGCGATTATTAACTGTATATATTATTTGGATTTTGACTAAACATATATTTTGAAAATGGACATGTTGTTTATGATGCTTCATTGGTTTCTGCTAAATCTCCGCGAACAAGTAGGCAGTCGCGCATCACCACACGCCATGGATACATTTCCACATTGATTGCTGTTCATTTAGATCGAGATTGATTTCCCTTTGTCTCTCTCTCTCTCTCTCTCTCCTTCACTCTCTCGAATGATTTGCACATTCACACATTTTACCGTGGCGTTATGTTCTTTTCGATGGAATGTAATCGCACAGGGTTACCTGGCTCAGCTACAACAGGACCGGGATGTGGAATCGTCGGTTTTGGACACAATCTTCGGTCGAATCGGTGATCTACGCGCGTTTCACGAGTTAGTTATGGACCTACCTTTTTTGTTTTCATTATATATATGCTTTCTGACAACACTATCTGATTATCAAGCATTTCGGATGCCTTGAGCATCTAATTTTCTATCGAACAAACTTGTGAAGCGAAATTTGTGCCACAAATATCCAATTTACCGCGAGAAACATTGCCCGCTCCCTAACTACTACTCCGACCAATCAGCTTTGAGATCATATGCTTTAACTACAGGGCCTACAGATCCTTGACCTAGTTCAGAATTATCTGTCAGCCAGTATCACTTTATTCTTCTTTTAGTCCGAACAAGAATCTAATCGCCGACGTATATACCCTATATTTATGTATGGACAGTGGAGCAGAACCTCTCAGCTGTTCCTTCTTGAGTTGAGAACTGAGATTCATTTCGGCCGTGGCATAAACAGCAGAACATTATCCAACTTTGATTTCACGGGACTGTCACAACGAGACTTCACCTGGACGTGATGTGACAACTTGCATACCTCCATGAATCAACGAGCTATACAGGATGGCTTATCGTAAACCGAAGATCCAATCATGCCTGGAAGGTCAGCGGACAGACGTCTGACGAAGTAGTCTCCTGGTCCTCCAAGTCGAGATTATTCTGAATTAGCAGCTCAGTAGAGAAAACGAGTGGAAGAATTATTGATCCAACTGGATGAGCTTCCACTCAGCTATACCCCGTTCTCTTGCGATCAGGTTCTTGTCAGAACCAAATGCTTTGGTTGAGAACCATAATCGTTCTCCTGCTTGGTGGCTGGATGCCCCAGCAGCACCCGTCCATTAACCCACATGAGTTACACGCCTACACATGAATCCATACCACTTCGGTCGTCACGCCGGATAATCAGGACCGCGCTGCCCATTGCATCGAGCGGAGTGGGTGGTGATAAATATGGGACTGCGCAGAATTTCCTCTATTTTATTCAACTAGTCTCCTCTTTCTCTAACCCAATCTGTTTTCTCCTTCTGCCTACCCACAGAGTCCTCGTTGATAACGCACGATACTCGCGACGGTTCGTTGTCAAGTGGTACAGTAGGTGGTTTCCCCAAGCTTCGTCAACCTCTGAATCTGGGTTCCTTCAATGTGCGCACTTTAATGCAGGCTGGCCAACAGGCGTGTTTGGTTCTGATAGTGGACAGTGGACTCACTTTCGATTGATGTCTGCTGTGTGAGTGAAACACGAATTCAGGATTCGAGTAGAGAAGAGTAATTCAACTAACTGTGCCAAACGTCTCGTCAAGATATTTTCTTCGCACTTCAGGAGACGAAGTAACTTGATTTGTGGATCGACGCGGTGTAGGAATAGTCTTGAGTGAGAAGGCTGAAGCGGCCCTTTTAGACTGGATCCCAGTCAACAGTCGCTTGTATGGCATGAGACTGCAGGGATCAGTCGGCGTCCGAAAGGATAGTAGTGTTAAGCGTAGTTTATTTGTCCTGTCGCGGCATACGCTCCGACAGACTGCAGCAATGGCATGCGGAAAGACGGGTTTTATGCTGACCTCGTCAATCTTGTTCGGAAGAGCAAAGGCTCTGATATTGTAGTGGTGGGAGATGATTTTAATGCACAACAAGTCGGAAGGCTCTTTTTAGGTGGGCAATGCGCCTTTGGTTGCTCATTGAACAGATAACGGGGAAAGGATTCTCCAATTTTGTGCGGACAATAACCTATTCCTATCTAGTATGAATTTCCGACACAGTGCGCGTCGCACAGCGACATGGCGCTCCAAATCGACAGGTAGACTGAGTCAGACCGACCATATTGCAGTAGGCTACCGTTTGCACGGTTCTGTTCAGAACTGTAGATCATACTGGACCACGTGCGTCGAATCAGATCATGCGTTTGTTTTGATGCGATTTTTGCCGCAGCTCAACGGTCATCGACGCTGGCCACAAACTCGATTGGCCGTCGAACGTGTGTGTGATTCGAGAGTTCGCGATAGCTATGAGCAAGAACTCTCCGGGAACAAAGAACTGCGACGAGCAGCAATATAGACGAGCAATAGGATCAAATCAAGCAGGCGATGTATTTGGTGGTGGTTGGTCCATTGTCAAAAGGGACATTGGATCTCGCAATGCAGTAAAAACGCCGGCTGCCTAACTGCAAAACGGTGACTGTAATCCCATGACAGCTGCAGCGTCAATTGACGATAAGGCTTATGAATGCCCGTGAGAACTGATGGATGAATTCGGCCACAGAATTGGAATTAGCATCCGCTTCACGTAGCAGTCAAAGACTGCTTAAACTTTTGAGCGACAATGGTAAGCGCAGAACTTCAGTTAGTGAAGTCGTGCGCGATGGAAATGGAGAGCTTATTTATGGTAGACAACAAAGAGTGGACCGTTGGTCTAAGCACTTCAAGGATCAATTTAACTGGCTGTATGCTAACATATTTAGACCGACGTCTGTAGCTGCGAATCCTTGGGAGGTGCCTCTCGACTCCGCCCACGCAACGGACGTAGAAGTAGGATTTATATTCGTCTTCTGAATATAGGAGTAGCGGCTGGTCCCGACGACCTTCCCCCAGTTTTTTTTCAGATTGGGTGGAGAAGCCTTGGTAAAAGCACTTAACTCCATGGAGTGACCGGATGAGTAATGTGGAGTTGAGGGATCTAGTATCAGGGGACGGTCCTGAGAACATTTGATGTTAGCATATGAAGCTTAGTAGACTTCGTTGGGTAGACCATGTGTTGCGTATGACGATTATTCGTCTGCCATAACGTGTCCTATTTTGCGTTTGTCCTACGGACGGGAGGAAGTCATGTGGTGGATTTCAGCAGATGATCATGTACCATCGAAATCATGGCTAAAGAGGAAAACAACGAATGAGAAAAAAGGGAAGAAAATGAAACATCACGTGTAGTTCATCACGTATGATGGCCTGTCCTTCACCTTCACGTCATCGACTATTCATCAGAATCCATGATTCTCTCGTGGTCTTCATACTACCCGCTTACCTAAATCGAAGTAGAGTACTGCCTTAGGGCGCCCCAAATGGTCTAAAGCACAAGGCAGTAAGATGACCTTAGGATCACGTAACCCACTGGTTGCTCAGGCCATGCGCCTTTTCGACGAGGCTAGACATCCTGAGTGTCCAGTATGCCCCAGTGTCACAGATTTCGGTGAGCGTGGAGCTTCGAAATTTCTAACCCCTGATTTGAAATCAGGGCTTAGCCATCTATCCTAGACTGCTTCCCAAAGACAAGTCAACTCCCGATAGAGAGCGTCGGCCACTCGTCTTCGTCCATACACTTTAGTTGGGACGCCACTGTCACGAGAGACAATACATAGACGTTCCCCAGTTATTTGAGAGTCGCGGTGGTTTGGGTGCATTTGGAGAGTCGTTCACGCCGCGCAGCCAACATGAAGCCGGAGACGCCCATCCACACCCATGTTGAGATACCTGGAGCTCTTGGTCGTCACAAGTTCGATGTCATCGAAGAGCTCTTGGGATTCTGTTAATGCAGTTAATTGCATCTACATACTTGCGGTATTACTTTTACTGCTGATGAAGCGTTTGGACCCTGGTGTCAAGGTCAGTGGTCAAGACGTTCAAAAAATTGCGACATCCGGCGCATGAACTACGTTGCACAAATAAGCGTTTGGATTAAACCAATTTCTAAGTTTTATCAGCAAATCAGCGTGAGCGGCCTAAGTTTGGCAACGAATCAACCTTAGCCACACTAACAAACGCGATGGATTAGTCAGACGATCAGTCGAAAAATCGACGAAATTATGACAGTCACCAGGGTGGATGTACATTCGTTTTTTTTCTGCATTTCCATTGAGGACCACGACGCGGGGAGGGAGGGAGGGGACCGTCAACTGTTATTCTAAGACAGAGAAGGGCAAGGAACCACATTGGGTCAGATGTGGTAAGGAGCCGAGAGACAGCGAATGGCTGTTTGCGACCAAAGTGATTGACCGATTTGGGATTCGAACCTCTGACGCTCATGGTGATAGACATTCGATCCACAGGACCAGTGCTAGAGCTAGTAGGGACGTGTCAATGCTGAGTATTATATTGTATTGCATTGTACAGACTTTTGCGTACAAAGGGCAAAACTATCAGCATACCTAAACAAGATGACAGGGTGAGCTGGTTTACAAGTCGCTGACGTCAGTAGAGAAGAGATTTGGTGAAAGAACAGCACCCTGTAACAAGCCTGAGTCGTTAACCAACGGTTTGGACACTTTACCGTTCATTCGTGTGCCCGAGACAACCAAATGTTTCCAGTTTGTGAAGTAGAAGAGACCGTGGGACAGAATCGAATGCCAACGAATAGTCTAGAAAGGCGCAACGGATGGATTTCACTGATGCGATTAAGGACTTACAAATGTGGTGAATGAGGGAGACGACAACGTCCCAAGTGGAGCTGTTAGATTCATAGGCAAACTGAAGAGGGTCGTCAGGAGGATACACAGAAGAACGCAGGCGTATAAGTATAGCACACTCCGTTAGTTTAAGACCGGAATACTTTAAGGCGATGGGGCGAAAACATTTTGCCAAAGCAATTGAACTGCTAGATTTAGGGATGGGAATAATAGTGACGGGTTTCCAACAGTCAGGGATGGAAGAAGAGATTAATGTCGAGTTAATTAGAGAAGTAAATGCATCGGTCAGAGCCACAGCATCATGCTTTAAAAGAGCTGAGGACAGACTGTCAGGACGAACCCTGTGATAATTTCAGCTGTACGGAGAAGGTCGAGCACCTCTTCCGTAGAAAAACGTGTAACTATCATATCATCATCCTGTCGAAATACGACTGGGGTATAAGTGGAAGGATGGATGAAAGCACGATTGATACTGTCGACATCCGCAGAAAATTGTGCGTCTCTTTTTCTTCCCACACAACGATCGAATATCTAGACTTAGGAATCGGTTACTGTTTCCACTCAACAGTTGGCTGGCGAATGCGGTGTCGATGTTTTGGATTTCAGTTTCCATTAGGTTGGAAATATGCCTCACCCTTGAGTTACTAGTTGATTTGTAAATGTGATCCTTGAGTCTTCTTAGGTATTTCAGTTTCTGGGTGGAAATACGGCCATTTGAGACGAATGGTTTTTTTAAGGGAAAGCAGATATCAATGATCGTGTTGGCCGTCTCTGTGAAAAGTTTGATATATTCATTGAGCAGGAGTTCGAAAGAGAAACAGATGGATGCGAGTGAAAGGGATTTCTAAGGAAGAACGAGGTTGTTGTGTGAAAAGTTTCGGAGGCGAATTCGGATTTGATTTGTTTGCATGGAGGAATAGAACTCTGACCTAGAGTAAGTCTTGGGCCTTAACAGAAGCAGACAATCGGCACTACTTGACTTTGTAGCATATAGTAGCAATAGAAACGGTTAATGACTTGGCATTCGAGGTAGAAACGAAAGGTAGATTTCAAGAAAGCCAATACCGACAAGTTTAACCTCCTACGACAGAAACACGAATACGCTACAGCTTTGACTGCCTGTCCGCATGTGCTTATCTGCTATTTCTTTGATGTCTAGTTCTAGATTGGTTTACTCCCACGAGTTGCTGACCCTTCACGATTACTTAGTGCTATGTTGAATGAAGACACTTTTGGTATCCACTTTGTTACTAATTTGTATGTCTCCCAAACGAGAATCTAGTCAAATGACCTGTTCGAGTGTTCGAAATAACTTGAACTAAATCTTATTGTCGCTAGGATATGATCATACGACATGGGAACGTAACTGCTGTGATAGTCATCCCGATTTTATTTCAGCCAGTTGAAATGTCATTTGTGTTTCTAGTCCAGATTGTGTTCCAATCAAACTGCTTCACTTAGTCCTCCACGTACCATTTATTCGTCAGTTCATTGTCAATTAAATTTTCCTTTTTTCACATTCTCATGTAATCAAATGGTTTCTTGTTAGATCCCACCGGTGCCATAGGGGAACAGTTTCCCAACCCGTATTTTGGAGGTTTGGCTTTTGCTTGTGAATTGAAAATAACCGGGCCACTAAACGGATTTTTGCTTCCGATCACCGAATCGAGATTTTCGACGAACAGACATACCGACGAGGTGTAATCTGCTATAACAGAATGCTCAGTCGTTGTTTGTGACTCGAGAGATGGGATGGGGGAAGGTATAGCAGATCTGATGTGTCGGTGATGATGCAACTCGGAAAAGAACATTCTAGCAATTTTTCAGTTGGATGTTCTACTGTCTGCGGCAACTTTTTCCTGAAGCTCGAGACACCCCAGTTGACCTGACTTGTAGCTTCTCGCATTGCCCTACCCAGTTTTCAGTTTTCGTTATCCCTTATCTTTCAGTTGAAAATGAAGTGAACCGTAAGATAAAGGTAGAAGCGAAGAATAAGAAGTAATCGACTAAATCATGTTGGCAAAGATTGAATGAGGAGTGAACGGGACCGCTAAAGGTTTCACTTAACGATGTGTACAACAATCTTACTAATACGTCACTTCATCCCAATTTAATGGCCTAACTTGCCTTTGTCGAACGATAAACATTTCGTAATATTTTCTTATCGAATCATGCTCCGATAGCCTCTTCGTATTTGACCAATCAGCAACTGTGTCAGAGAGTAATTAGCTCCAGGGAAGCTTACCGTGGTGATGTGTGACGAGTTTCCTAAACACTCCGGACTCCGAGCTTGATCCAAATGTTTATAGCTTAGTAAAATCTCCTACTTCAACATCAACAGCACGTGTCCATCACACTGGAGCAATATTGAATAACAAAGATGCACCAGTACCGAAGGTTTCTTCGTACTATTCAACCGGATCGATAATTGCCCATAGTAGTTCAGAAAAGTCACCTTACTGTCTCACTGTTTTGTTGCCGAACGTGCGGATGATACATCGTTTCTATAATCAATACAAGCATAGTTGGACACATGTAACAAACAGTGTTTCTTATGACTGGTTCCCTGTTACACTCGTTTTATACACTGGCCGTATGAAGAACGATCGATACTAGTTGATACTGCGTTTGGATTGGTCACCAACGGACCAACGACGTGCCCTCACTGTGAAATTAGGCATTTGAATCCAACGTTAGTATCTCGTAGCCAATTCCACAGCGCCATTGTTATTCTGACTTACCAGCCGTCAGCCTTAACAACAGATGAACGAGACTGGTGAAATGCAATCAGGTCTTCCTAACACTCCATTACCCTTGGCCACGTGACAGTCATCTGAACATATCTTTCACCTCCGTGCATGCTGCAAACATTCCATTTTTGGAAGGAAATCAAATCAGCATATTTTATGTCATGGAATAAGTGAATACTTTTCACACTTAATCATCAATTACTATTTAACTTAACTAATTAATTATTGGTCTCAGCAACAAAAGCAACTAGTGTTGCGATATCTGATCTATTGGAATCTTATGTTTTCATTCCACCTCACGTTTCATGATCATGATTGTCGCTTGCCTCATTCTCTCTCTCTCTCTGTCGTTCGGTGCTGTAAGCACTCGGGAGTTGGGACGATCTCCCTCCGACAACCATTACTCACTAAGCAAAAAGCAACAATTAAATTACACAATTTGCCAAAGATGCATTAGGATGAAAAACAGTAGTGTAGCAATTCTTCCCTTGGGGAAAATAAATCATGTTTCTCTGTCTTTTATGGTCAAGGTGGATATTTTGTCAATCATTTGGAACCGAAAAAAGCAAGAAAGATACACAACACCAACAGTGAGTAGAATAAAACCGGGCACTGTTGGGTTGACCTGACTCATGGACATGGGGATGCAATACCGGGATCTGAAGATTTCATTTTCGCCCAATCCACGTGTACATGATTCGCTCCGATCAAGAGGCGTAATCGGAAATAGAGAAGCTCAGGTTGACAAACTTGGACAGGTTTCCACACACACATACACACACATGTACACACAAAAGTCGATGGCTAAGGTAGTTACTGTGGTGCCTTCGCGCCCAATGAAGGACAGTCAGTTTGGTCACTTTAGTCAACCAGCAGTTCTACCGAATTTGTTAGTTTCTGGACCTAAGGCAATATAAACGATATGAGTGACATGTGGTGCGGACATGAGGTAAAAATGTCCCCCATGGTTACAGGCACACAACCTGACAAGCATGCACACTGAGACCCGGACAACCGGTCGACGTAATGACAAACTCTCATAGGCCTGAAGAAACACTCACATGAGAAGTCGAAACAAGAAGACAAATGTAGTCAGACCATGTGCGATAACCGCAGCAAACTTTTCAAACCTGTCAACTTTGACCATCTGGTTTGGTTGCTTCTACTTAGTCATCGCATTTCGAGCCGTACCATTTTAGGAGCTTACAGACTACTGAGATAACTTGGATGAATCTGTTCAACTGACAAGTTTGGTTGAGAAGATAGCGCTACCAATTGTTTCAGTTGATACAACCATCAGCCATGGACTAATTCTTTGACGTTGATTACTACCTCACAACACCGTCTACTTCGAAGATGACAAGTGAGCGAGAAATAGTAAAGGCTCACCCTCAAAGATTTAGTCTAAAGAACGATTTGCTGTAAAAAGAAAAGGTTTGGGAAACAAGAACGCCAGTGATTCGAGTATTGAGCAATATTATCTATTGTCTTCAACTAACGCCCAGGGGAATTTCGGTGTAAATGTTACGGTCATGATGCAAATGGTTACGAGTGCGCGAAGTAAATTCGTTTATTCGCAAAACGTATAACAGTAGTAGCCGATCGGAAGTTTGATGAGCAAGCCATACAGTAGTATGCAGTAACTGGTATTACAACGCATATTTTTTCTTCCTAAATTGTAATCTCTTATGGGTGTCTATCGAGTGGATCGATAATCCCGAGCGATTCAAATCAAATAAGTCATCTGACCGTGTGTATTCAACACGATGATGGAAAGTAAGCTCTCCAAATGGGTATTGAATAAATCGACATTGGTCGGAACTTCATTGATGGTGCTTTTGAATTTCGACTGATGTGGACGAATCTACACGAGGTTGTATTGTTGCTGTCACTGCATGTAGCTAAACGACAGATTAGATTTTTTCTAATCGTTGTCATATTCCACCGATGATGTTTGCTTTTTTCCCCGGCTAATTCTCACACAAGCATACCGACATTTTAGTTTTGACGAGTTAGGTACTCATCTTGTTCAAATAAATTTCAATGGCATCATATTTTATAGGGCCGTCAAATTGTTGGGAGTTTTGCACGATAGATTATTGGGAAAAAATTTCTCGTTCCGTGGAATCGACAAATTTCGTCTATCGATCGTTCCCGAGTTGAGATAGACTATTTACTTTCTAGCCTACTGAGGCCAGGTTTTTTTCACAAGTCCACGATTCTGTATACATGCACGTACAAATGTGGCAACGACAAGTAAGCGAAATGTTTATCATATTTTCGTTCCTCAATACTTCCACACGCCGTTCATGGTATCGGATCAAATTTGCGGTTCTACCGTGCACCCGCGTAAATCATCCTGGTGCATTCCGATAGTTCTTGCCGATACAGTGCAAATGTACTGTCACATACGAAAGTCCGATCAGATTGCGTCAATATTTGTCGTCATGCTTATTTCCTCTCTCTCTCTCTCTCTCTCTCTCTCTCTCTCTCCCTCTCTCCCTCTCTCTCTCTCTCCCTCTCTCTCTCTCTCATCCCTGCACTCCCCACTACCACCATCACCACCACAGGCAATTGCTCGTCAATTTCCAGTTATATCGTGAAGATCTAGTCCAATTGGCCCACGTATTCCTTACAAATGCCAGTCAATTTGAGCACCTGTATGTGGATTTCTGTATCAACTACAGCAAGTGAGTTTCGTCCATTTTTGTTCTGAGTGAATTTCTGGACAATTTATCTTCATCTTTCCCGCGGGAACTTGGACGACGACTTAAAACTATTCCATGTAATATTTCCACGCGTCCGAAATGGCATTATGAGTGTTTGGTTTAATATTGTTGTTGCTTAGTTACCAATTCGTAATAAGAAAATATTTTGGTGGACAAGTTTACGAAATTATTAGTTCGATTACCAAGGTTGCCATGCTACGATTCAAGTCTATGATGTTGTTGTTGAACTGGCTATCGAATAGTGATAATTGGAATCGAGTTTTGAATAATCGCGATGTTCTCTTGCACTTCCAGTTTGCAACATAATCAGAAGTCGGAAATTGACAGAGATCGAGTAGGATCGTAATGAACGGAGTTGTATTGTATTGTATTAAATTGTATTGTATTGTATTGTATTGTACTGTATTGTATTACATTGCATTGTATTGTGTTATATTGTATTGTATTGCATTGTATTGTATTGTATTGTATTGTATTGTGTTGTATTGTATTGTATTGTATTGTATTGTATTGTATTGTATAGACTTGCGTACAATCAATAATTTCGCATTTCAGTCAAAAAATGTGAGGGTAAAGATAAAATAGGGGGAAATAAGTGAACAAAATAAAAATACACTCATCTCTCGAAAAACAATATGAAGCATCTCATCCAGGAATAATCACAGCACATTATGGCAGATTGCTCAGGCATTCGGCTGAAACCCGGTCACGGTTTGTCAAAATTCGTGCTAAATATGGGACAGTGGAGTCACCAATGATATTGATTCTGGAGGGTATGAAACGAAAAGCACATCCTGTCGAAATATGAGAGCGATACTTTGAAAGATCGTTGTTCGGAAGATGCGTGGGATCAGAAAGAATTCTGTGAGGAAATTTCTCACATGCTGATAAGTGTTGATCACATGGATTAAGGGACAGTTCAGTTAGTGGTACGAAGGACACATGGCTAATAATTGATAATCCTCGGGGAAGAACTTTAGATTCATCATCATCATCATCGTTCAGCACCAAACAGCTGCCTTTTCCCCAAGGTTACATGTTTCTATGAAAAAGAGTGAATATACAAGGGGAAAAGGGAGTGAACCTACACAGGTGGGAACAGATAAGAATACCACAGTAGCCAACATACGGAACACAGTCTAACTGTACAAACGCACTCTTTCAATCATTCTGATTCGACAGAAAATGACAACACGATCGCCACTGTTCACGGTTCACTGCCATATCCTTCAGTGTCTCCAGCTAGCTAGATGACGGGTCTCCAGCCACGAAGACGTGAGACACCTGGTTTACCTAAGTCCACTATGCATTTCCTCATTCCGCGTGAGCGAAATCGTCGCGTATCAAAAGGACCGCTTTTTTTCGAAAACATAGTCAGTTCGTGATCATAGGATACGGTTCTCTTGCAAATAGCTTTAATCATATCCTAGCGAACATAATTCGCACGTTTGGACTTATTTCGGCCTGGCCCGTAATTCCGCAGATTGGTTCACCAGTTAATTGCGAATTGAATTCAAAAATAATTAAGAAATAATAATTAATAAATCAATAAGCGTGTACAAAGTTGTCATTCCTCAAGGCTGACAGGAATGAATTTGCTTAGGTTTTCCCCTTCCAATTAAGCAAACGAAAATGGAGGTGTACAAATAAAATGAATATGAGCAATCGTTACTTTTGAGTTGGCGATTTTTTATTTCAAGTTTGCTTGGATTTGTGCTTGTGATCCAGTGGCTTTCATCGACTGACGAGATAAAGACTTGCCATTTTGTAGTTAGGAGGTAATCCTTACCTAGCCGTTTGTTATTACTTCTGCCTTTTATGAGCTTTTTGTGGCTTTTCGCCATTCGACTTTATGGTTTTCGTTTAATTGTGCGAGGTCATTGATCCCTAGGGCTACACGGCGCTAGCCCTGGAGCAATGCTAGCTTGACATATTGATTGCTGTTTGAAATACGTTGTTTAGACTGTTATCAGGTGCTGTCTAACTTCCATCAATAGACTTGCGACTCGCATCCACACAATCGTTGGAAATGTGAATCCCTAACCGGAACGTACCGTGTCTTTGGGAAAAAATAGGTCCATATTTAGGAATTCGTTGCTATTGTAGTTACATTCATATTTTACACATGTTTTTTACTGTCACGATTTAATAAAAGCTGACGTAACGCAACTGGCTATCACTGGTTCGCATAAAGTTCTAACCATGGCCCGCTGGTGTAACTATCAGGGCGAAATTCTTACCCATTCGATCATTTCTATCACGTGCCCAAAGTGTTTCTTGTTGCTTGATTTCTTCGTGCGTTTCAACTGTTCAGAACGAAAATTACTTCTGATCTTAATAACAATTGTTTGTCTAACATGATGAAGGAAGAGTAAACGGGTCACGTGAACAAAAACAAAACAAAACAAAAAACAACAAAAACACGATGTTCCACATTCACTAGAAATTTGTATTCTTTTAGTCGATTTCTAAGTGTCAATCATCTACTCGTCACTACTGGATCTCAGACAACGGTGTCATATTTAGCGACTGTAATGTATGGGATTATTAGTTTGCACAATTCCACGTACGGATCGTGTACCATCGGAATCATGACGAAAAATAGAAACAATGATCGAGAAAGAGGAAATGAGAAACAAGGTGTAGAATTCATCACGCATACCAGTTCTTCCATTCATCAACGACTCGTTGGAATGCACGATTTCTTTGTGATGTAGATTTTTTGACATAGTTCATGCGTGAGTATAGTGGAAGGGGCTTGCCCAAGAACATCGAGGGCCCCTAACGCTTGTTGGACCGCTTGGCGAGTGAGGTATCCAGATTCTGTATGTGCTCTGTAACTTCAAAACGCAAGGTACTTCTTCAAGACTGGCAGAAGCTTGTGCCCGCACTCACCCTTTGTGTTCATCGGTTAGAAGTAGTCAATAGCTTAAAGTACCTCTGGAGTTTGATCACACCCAACGGAGGTGTTGGTGAGGTGGTGTCATCACGAATTGCGAAAGCCAGAGCAGCTTTCGCCAGTCTGCGACACTTGTAGCACCACCAAAACATTCGGCTTAGCCCCAAGAGAAGGGTTCACAACATCACAGTTCGCAGCATTCTGCTTTACGGTTGCGGGACCTGGCCAGTCCTTGCCGAGGAGCCCCGGCGACTTTCTGTTTTTCACTATCACTGTGTCTGCAGCATTGCTCTTGTCTCGTGGGGACATCAGGTGATCGGTGATGAACTGCGTCGTCGTGTGTTGGGTGCAGATCGTTGCCCTTTTATTGGAATAATCGTTCTGTTTTGCCTTCGGGTTCTTGGACATGTATTGCCTATAAGTGCCTGTCACTTATCTTTTCGTGCTCTTTTCGCACATGCTGGGCAAGGCTGGAAGAAGCGACGTGGCATTTAGGCTGTGACTTGGCGTAGAGGTATCGAGAAGTTGCCTGAGAAGCCGGCCTCGATGAGTGCATCCCGCTTTCGTGGTTTAGGCCCAAGAGATAAGGATCATTGTTCGTTGGATATGTTGAGACATAGGGCCAAAAACCAAAGAAAGTGACGCAAATGCCTTATGGCTTGTCTCTAGAGCTCGTTGCTCCAAAAAACATGAAAATGTTTACGGTGAAACACGCTAAAACAAAATTGGTTTGCCAAAGTTTCATCTTTTCTTCTCTCCCTTGTTTATCTATTTTCTGTAAGATTCTGCTTGTATGTTACTGCATTGGCACCATGCTTGTTTTCTAGCAGGTGTATAATATATATGTATATATCTACATCTTTCTCTCTATATATATGCATATATATAAATGTAAAGCAGCTTAGAGTGTGATAATCTTTCTCGTAGCTGTGGTCCAACAGAATGGCATTGATTTTTTCGCTGAGCTGGGAAATTTGATTGTAACCGGTTTCATCATCAATCGAGGTCACTTCATGAGTGCTTTGATCTTGCGGCTATCATTGTTCGCTTAAACGGATGACCTATGGTCTTTAATCGGTATCGATTGGTTTCTGTGGGAGAATGAACGCCAATGACTCAGACATCGCACAATTCTACGGACTACCCTAAATTTACAACGAAGGAATACCCTTGAGACCAGTAGTCACACTACCGGGAACGCCAACATACAACCCGGCCAAAAGCCTCTCATCACAGGACATGAGCATTTGATCAACAATCTTTTACAGTTCTAGGAAAAACTCCAAGAAGATGAAATCATGATCTCCCTCGACATCGTATCTCCTTCCACATCAGTACCCTCAGATTTGGCATGGCAAACGATACAAGAACTTTCAGAAGAACACTAATGGAGTGAACGATTGAAGTCGAGCAATGTATGCGAATTAGTGGAATTAAGCCTTACATCAAACATCTCTGAAATGACAACAAGGTTACTCAAGCTCCATGGGGTTTGAAGTGGGGCACACGCCAACAAGAATCCTACGAAAGGTTCTATCGAAGACCAAATAACCGACAATTGACAAGGATCGAACCAACGTTGTCCATCAAATCGACTGCAAACACTGTGAAAAACAGTACACTGTACAAACCGGAAAGAAACTCGGAACACAGATCCATGAGCGCCAATTGGCAATACAAAGGCACGATCCACTCTCCCTAATTTAAGTTCACGAAGACCGGGAAGGTCACAAGCTCAACTTCGAAAACGTGAGGATCGTCGACCAGGGTAGAACGGAGCATTAGAAGCCTGGTACTCCTCGGAAAGATCGATAAACAGACACGTGGATCTCGATCACTTATACCTATAGATCCGATCGGAGGACCAATTAGCACAAGCTAGTCGAAACGGATATTGATTCAGCTCACAACGTGTCAACAATAGACGAAGGTGGACAAAGCAACTGGGCAGCAACTCTACCCTACCGCTTCACCAAGAGCAACCAATCAACACGGGCTGAAGAGCATAGGTCATCCGTCTAAGTGGACGATGAAAACCAGACGTTCGCCACTGGACCAAAGCACTCATGATGTGATTTCAGTTGATGATGAAACGTTTGGAATTAGGTTGGCCAACTCAGTGAACAAATCAGAACCATGCAATGAGACAAAGGGAACTGAAAACCATGACCCTGAAACAAAGGATGACCTAGAACCACATTAGAATTGATTAGTTCGGCTTTGGTAACGATCCGGGCGATAGAGAGTTGCAGTCTACTCGGTTGGTCAAACCGGAGGAGTGATTTGACTTTAGGGGCCTTATCTACAGCATTTGATCGAACGATCTAATCCAGAAGGCAGTTGGACGATCCATGGTTCATTTAAAAGCCATCGGGGCCCAATAACCGATTGCTTATTCCACACGCCCTTTGGATGTGGCTAGAAGTCTTGAGTGTCCAGCAAACTGCTTCACAACGGATGCTGATGAGCATGCAGCTGTATGCTTTCTACACTGTCGTGGTTGGTTTGGAATTAGGATTTAGCCATCCCCTCTAGGCCGATTACTTATGAATGACCGGTGGACGGTGTAAGACATTCTTCTTCGTCCTCTAATTCTAGTGGAAACATCTCCGCCACGAGTAAACATTGCATCGAACTTCCTCAGGAGAAGGCATTTAAGAAACAGTTCCTTTAGGGACATGACGAGTAGCCGACTCGGAGGTTTCGACGCCTACGACCCCCCCCCCCCCGGACCGTGCTGATGCTTTCCCAATGCGTGTTAGGCGTGTGACCTTCTAATCCAGTACTACTGGACGAGCGTATAGCTGCTACAGAGGTGAAATATCATGGCCATAGTCACGAGAATCGACTGCATCGGTTGTTGAAATAGACAAGAACTGACCATCATATTTGACCCTAGCGGGTGGATTGTAATGATTCGCCGTACTTTCAAATTTGAGAAAAACTGACAATGGAGGATCATCGCCGATTTCGTCACAAGAAATAAAACTCATTCGGTTTTCGATGGCCACATCTATTTTTTTTTGTAACCAAGCTGTATACATCACAGTTTGTCCGTGTTATCGGGATTGGATTTTGACGTGACATGTTGAACTGCTTAAACGAGCCACCGGGAGCGACGTGAAAGTTGATTTCCGTAAATTGGAGATCCAATCATGCCTGACAAACCAATGGCTAGAAGTCAGACAAACTTCCGTTTTAACGACTGTTGAGGACTAACCACTTGAACTCAGATAGGGGGTGCAAACAAATACATAAGAAGCCACGTTTTTGTTGAACATACTTCCGTCAGTTAAACATAACAGTGAAATTTATTTCGAATCTGTATGATTTCACCACGCTTCTCTAATTAAATATCCTTTGTCGTAGCTGGGCACCGGGTCAAACAACGGTGCACCATCTAAAGCGATACTCTGCAAGAATTCCGAATTAGCGCATTAACGATAAGCTTCCAGAAGGACATTTTATCCGGAGAAAGTTATTCGTTGGCGTATCACTGCTGATGTATAACTTACCATCACCAGGGGATTGCAGCTCCGTTGATTACAATGAAAATGTCCGTTTTGAAATATTTTACGGTTCTCAGGACCGAATGATGTAAGGAGTGTGTCGAAAAATGGATGCGCCATGTGTTGGTTTTTATTGTGATACAATTTGATACAATCTTAATGCCACAGCGTTGTTGGTAGATGTAATGCGCCAACGTTTCCGTTATCGTGGCTAGTCTTTCTCAAGGCAAGTTTTACATCTACCAACAACGCTGTGTTATTAACATTGTATCATTCAAAATTTTACCGTCCTGTTTTTTTACACCAAAAAAACGAAAATCAAATTGAAAAAAAACCGCACTTAGATATCCTCAGTTAGACCATTTCATTCAAACGCAATTCGTTGTAGTCGTTTTTAATCTGTTTGACTGGTCCATCCTCAAAAATTCAACAGTAAAATTTGGGGATCTGCTCATAGACATATTTGGGTAATTGGAAATGAACAACTGAACCATTTCAAGAGATGGTCATTATCCATTTGTTATTAAATTTTACTCATATTATTTAACAAGTTGAACGAACAAGCAGCGGAAAGCAGTACGCATTTCTTCCATGTGTTCGATCATGATGTTTTCTCCTGCTGGGGATGCCATAATCATTTGATTTGATTGTCCCTAACTGTTTCTCGTTTGATCGTTCCGGATCTTGTCAGGTCAATCCGAATACTAGAGGATGCCAGACAAAATCGGACGAGGTTGTGGAGCAAATTGACAGCTTGTCAACAAAATCTCGGTCATCAACTGCCTGTGGAAACGTATTTGTTAAAACCGGTTCAACGTGTGCTCAAGTATCAGCTATTGTTACAGGTAACCACTGGTAGTCAGTCAAAAATGCACAATTGTAAATCTGTGTCCTTGCTTCATTCCCGTTGCTTGGTGCTCTTCATTCTTTTCCAGTTTTTTCACAAATCATTGCCTTGCTCTTAGGTGTCATGCGGTTTTTGGACGGTCTGTTACTTGGCCTTGTGTTGACCAAATATTCACTCACCGTCAACCACCGGAGCATCGACATATCTACCGTAGACCTACCATCGCTGTGTTTTTGGACACAACTGCTCTGAGATGTCTTATTGAGAATCGGTGTGTCTGAAAACCTTCCGTAGCTATAGTTCTGCCCGAGTACGAAAATAGAGCAAGTTCTCGTTTTCCTTCATTATCTCTAGCGGAGTTCGACGAGCGTGTCCTGTTTCACCATTACTCTTTAACTTTGCGACTGACGACGTATTTAAGAAAGCCGATCGATGGCATTTTAGATAGTGGTGTCGAACGCCTACCGGTGGACTTGGAATTTGCCGCGACGTCGTACTGCTTGCTTCTAACTTCCCAGCAGCTCAGATTCTTCTAAACCGCTTGGCTAATGAAGTGACCCTATACGATTTAATTTTCGCATCGCCCAAGTATAGAATTTATTTTAGGATTGGCGATAGCCTGTATGTGTTATGTACTGACAAGTACTGGCATCTTTCTTATCTGGGCGACCGTATTTCCAAAATGGCACATTGGAGAAAAAATATCCATGTGTATTTCAAAGGCTAGACTGCCCACTAATCTCAAGTATCTCTGGCTCCGACTCGACATCAGTCTTCCTCAGAAAAGCCGAGCACATAATGCCATCGCTTGCTCCGTACTACTGTGTAACTGCAAAATGTCGCCCATCAGAGCTCAGATTATTCGTTGCTTGGCTGTTTGAAGTACACTGTGTATTGCGTATTGTTGTCCATATGTGGCGGTAGCAACGCGTTAAGAGCGCTGAAGTGCGCAGCTGAAAAAAGCCATATTGCCAAACCGTTTTGGAGGTCGTGCTCATGTATTAAGAAGCTTCCTCTGGACCGGAATGGAAGGAAGAGCGTGATGGTCAAGCAGTGAGATGACACAGACGGATGAGGAAGCCAAAGGAAGGCCCGTCACGTACAGAAGCATCTCGGTTGCGAGGTTGGCACAAAAAGTATCGAGCGAAAGACTGACTTATTCCTTTTATGAAAATGACTCGAAAGCAAAGCAAGGGTTGGTAGTTTATTCGTTTGTTATACTCACCAAAAGTGACAGAACAGAGCAAAATAGGCAAACAACAAAACAGAAAATTTCTTTTGCTTTCTCTCATCCATTTTTCATGGGGTCCCGTGTACATCTATCCTTTCTCCATTGTACTAGGTTTTATATTTATAAATATATATATATATATAGAAGCAGCAAAGAGTATCTGGATGCGTGAACTAAATTTGCCCGGGAGCACACGACCGATATATCGCACTGATTTGTTCGCCGAGCTAGACAATTTGATTGTAAGAGTTCCATTACCAAGTAAGGTGGCAACATCAACGCTATGATCATGTCCATAATCTTCTATATATATATATATATATATATATATATATATATATATATATATATATATATATATATATATATATATATATATATATATATATATATATATATATATAAGGTTTCAGCTTTAATCGACTCGTTTCGCAATGGTCTTATGGAGCAAAAAAGATAAAAAAATATGGACTCCCATGTGCATATCGTATGGTTCTTTTGCGATACCCGTGTCTCGAATTCGATATTCTAAAGATGTTCGTTCTCTTTTCGAATTCTTGAGAAACCACTTTCCTTGATTTACTCGATTCAAAATCGCACCCTATTTCTTCATTTTTTCAAATTTCTGCTCACGACAATCACATAACTATCGAACGTGATTGATGTGTTGAATGCACTTCCAGTCTGACCTATCGTTATTGCCACATCTTTTCTGAACATTGATTATCCATGGAATATGACGAATGATTTGTCACTTGGTTTTTTCGGCTGAGTTTGGGCTCACGGAAATGAATTCCAAGAGTTCTTTCTACGTTACTTCCCGTCACTTGTAGTCAGCTCTGTGATCATCAAAGATTGCCATTGGTTTTTTCTTCGATGACTTTGTCCAGCCTTGTTCAATTCTGATCGCTTTGTTCGACCAGGAACTTCGTGCTTCTATGCTATGTTTTTGATTTCTATTCCATTTACTGTACTTCATATGATTTTTTGAACGGACACACGAATTAGTCTCGGATAAAATGGGAAATTCTCCGAAGTTTTATTCATTCCCACCATTTTCATTGTGGTCCAGGAATGTGTCAAACATTGTATGAGCGCAATTCATGCTCTGAACGATTACAGAGTGGCTACTCAGAAGAACTTGACTGCTCCATCCTCTCTCGATCGCGATCTGACGGATTGTAGCAGTATCGATCTACTTCAATATCTAAACGAAGTGGTACCCGTATTGGGTCAGGCGTTGGAACGGATGATCAAAGTGAGTTTTTTCCACTCGAATTATTTCTCAGTGTCCAATATGCGCCTAACGGGGAAATAAACCGTCCCCTATTGTGAACGTCGAAAATTTCGAGTGAGTACCGGAAAAACATTGCGTATGTGATTTCTACCAATAGTTTTTGATGTAATTAAATAAATAATTGTTCAGTAACAAGAAAAAAGCTATATAATCATGTCTGATAAATTCAATTTGGGCCAACGGGGCTCTACATGTTGGCCGGGATAAGTGGAGCGAAAGCATTGCAAAACTTTTGAATTACATAGGTACTAACGTCCTAGCCGACGGTGGCCAAACGGATAGGGTCGTGGCCTTTGGACGTGAAGGTCGCGGGTTCGAATCCTCCCACCGCCGGTCAACTTACCCACTTGACAGCCCTCTGCTGGCCGCGGTCCCCTTCCTGAAAATTGATGTATATTGTCATTTCATTAATAAAGGAAGTGAAAAGTAAAAGAATGTTGTACCGTTTGACAGCGGTTCCTGAGAGTAACATCCCCGAATAGCACGCTGACTTTCGTCCAGGGCAAGGTTGCGTTGACCAGACATACAATTTTCAGCCAGTTACTCGAAATGCGACACACACCGCTGCCCTACGATCGTATCTTTCCTCGACCTGAAAAGTGCATTCGATTCCGTGGTTCGGACAACGCTATTCCCTGTTCTCTACCGGAGTGGTGTCAGCGAATTTCGTAAACTTGTTGCGAGCATTGTACTTGCATACGTGTGGTGGCATGAGGGTGGGTCTACGGTGAACTGTCAAGTTCATTCGAAACGATTAGTGGTGTTCGACAAGGGTATCTCATCTCTCCATTCGTATTCAACTTCGTCATGGCAGGTGCTTTAGGAAGTCTCTTTGATGTACGACTCGAACCGGAAAATGGTGAGCAGCTGTTTGACTTGGATGACGCAGATGATGTTGTGTGCCTGTTTGAATCAACGGATCATGCCCGACGTGCACTAGACAGACTGTCGAGTTCTGTAGTTCGGTTCGGCACATGGTTTGCACGATTGAAGTGCAAACTGCTATTACAGGACTGGACGAAAGGAGCCCGAACCAGGTGGTTCATGGAGGGGATTTGAAGATTGCGGACCGTTTCACCTACCTTGGTGGCTGTGTTTCGAACGATGGTAGCGTGGCATGCGTATATCCAAGGCTCGAGTGCTGTACGCTGTACTGAATCACTTGTGGCGTCGGCCTGATATTGCATTGTCGTTGAAAGGTCGTGTTCATCGTTCCACATAGTGCTCATTTCTGTTGTATGGTTGCGAGACATGGAGTGTGCGTGTGGGCGATGTTCGTCGGTTAGAGGTTTTCGATCGCTGATATGTGTGTAATGTTGTCAGGATTGGATGGAGGATGGAGTAACGAGATGAGTAATGTGGAGTTGAGGAATCTAGTGTTGGATGGCGGTTCTGAGAATGTTTTCCCTCAGCATATGAAGCCTGGTAGACTTCGTTGGTTAGGTCATGTGTGGCGTATGGCGACCACTCGTCCACCATAACGTGCGGTATTTTGCGTTCGTCCCTCGGACTGGAGGAAGTCACATGGTGGAGTTCATCTGATNAGATCATTTACCTCATTGCTTCGTGATATTTGGAACAAGGAGCGTATTTCGTTATCGTGGAGTGTGTGACTAATTGTACTCATCTTCAAGAAGGGCACGGAGCGATCGTGGCATCAGTTTGATTCCGACCGTTACTAAGGTGTTAGCTTCGATAATGCTGTCACATGACATCGATTCGTGAGAGCAACAGTCGCGAAATAGCAGGCTTGATTTCGTCCAGATCGAGGTTGCATTGACCAGACATGCACTTTTCAGCCAGTTACTCGAAGTGCGACACACGCACACCGCTGCCCTACGATCGCATCCTTCCTCGACTTGAGAAGTGCACTGGACTCCATGGTTCGGACAACGCTATTCACTGCTCTCCACCGGAGTGGTATGCCAACGAATTTCGTAAACCTGCTGCGAGCATTGTACTTGCATACGTGTGGTGGCATAAGGGTGGGTATACGGTGAACTGTCAAGTTCATTCGAAACGATTAGTGGTGTTCGACAAGGGTATCTCATCTCTCCATTCGTATTCAACTTCGTCATGGCCGAGGTAATGGCAGGTGCTTTAGGAAGTCTCTTTGATGTACGACTCGAACCGGAAAATGGTGAGCAGCTGTTTGACTTGGATGACGCAGATGATGTTGTGTGCCTGTTTGAATCAACGGATCATGCCCGACGTGCACTAGACAGACTGTCGAGTTCTGTAGTTCGGTTCGGCACATGGTTTGCACGATTGAAGTGCAAACTGCTATTACAGGACTGGACAACATTTGTCCTGATCTTGATACTGGATGGAGAGAAGCTGACGATTGTGGACCGTTTCGCTTATCTTGGTAGCTGCGTGTCGAACGATGATATCTCGGCAGCAGAAGTAAACACGTGCACATCAAAGGCTCGAGCGGTGTATGCTGTACTGAATCACTTGTGGCGTCGGCCTGATATTGCATTGTCGTTGAAAGGTCGTGTTCATCGTTCCACATAGTGCTCATTTCTGTTGTATGGTTGCTAGACCTGGAGTATGTGTGTGGGCGATGTTCGTCGCCTGCAGGTCTTCGATCACCGATGTGTGTAGTGTCGTCAGGATTGGATGGACGATGGAGTGAACGGATGACTAATGTGGAAGTGAAGAACCTTTTATCAAATGGGCGGTCCTGAGAGCACCTTATCTCAGAATTTGAAGCTTCGTTGGTTAGGCCATGTGTGGCGTATGGCGATCACTCGTCTACCATATCGTGTCCTATTTTGCGTTCGTCCCATGGAGGGGAGGAAGTTACGTGGTGGATTTCAGCAGATGACGTGGGAACGTGGAACGAGAAAATGCCCAATGAACTTAGTTAGAGTAAGTGTCCGACGTCTACGTGGTTGGAGTCCGGAACGCATCAACTTGTTGGCTGGAGACACTGAAGTATATGCTTGCGAACCGTGTACATTGGTGATTCTGTTGTCATCTTTTGTCGAATGAGAATGATTGAACACTGCGTTTTTACATTTAGACTGTATATCGTGTGTTGTTTGATACGCAATTTTTATCGTTTCCCATTTGTGTGGATATTCACTCTTTTTATAGAAGAAGGTAACTCTAGGGTAAAGGCAAGTGGTCTATGTGGATTGCCCTGGATTTTTTACGCTGAGCGACGAGGATAACGCTACCCTACCTCTTACGTTGCTCACTATGCCAGTATTGCTCTAGCCAAACCAAATGCCAATTGTCACAGAAGTGTTGCCCTCCCGAGAGGATAATTTTCGCACTGATTTTGCGCAGAAGCAGATATGTTTCCCCCGCCTCCGGCAGATCGGACCTGTTCCAATCCTCGACGGTCCCGAGCGATTGGACCTATCGCTGTTCACCTTCCCAGTGGGACTGTTGTGTAAACATATCAGGTTAGCCGAACCAGATAGTTAGCTCAGACGAAAGCCAGATGTTCGAGTCGTCTGGCCCTTGTCTGCATCAGCTGGGAGGCTACTCCTTTTGCAGTGAATATCGACCAGCAATTGTTTGACCAAGATAGAAAATCAACGACATTCAGGACAGCGATAATTTCGGTCCACCAGTCCAGACTCGGAACTTGACTGCATTAAAATCGGGTGTTGGGACGTGAACGAACAGGCCCACGGCAGATCCGTGTGTTATTTCGCAACGATGCATGTGCTGATATCATGTTCAAATTTGAGTAATTAATTTAGTCAAATATGACACTTGCCGTGAAACAAAGGCACACTGTAGGAGTAATGAACAAAGGAGCGATTTAATTAAGAGAAATTTAGTAAGTATTTCTTTGGTGATTGCACATTTAGTCGTCATTAAATGACCACATTTGGACCGGCGCTGGCCAGACGGATAAGGTCATACCGTTTGTGCGTGAAGGTTGCGGGTTCGAACCCGTATACCGCCAGTCCACTTCCTCACTTGGTAGCCCTCTGTTGGCCGCGGCCCCCTTCCTGGAAAATGATGTACATAGTTGTTTCATTAATAAAGGAAGTAAAAGACAAAAAAACGCTTCTTCGTGTCAAATTATTACCATGGGCTGTTTTTCCTTTATTTACTGTATACATTCAAAAACAACTTTGTCGGGATACTTGGTTATTGTTCCGCGGGTAACTTTTTCATTTTAAGTTTTAAACCAAATTCATTGTTTGCGTGACTGAAGTTCGAACCAACTGACGATTTACGAGACGATATCAAAGTAGGCATCTTCTCTTCCCTTCGATTTTGCAACATAAAGTAGCCAGTGTTGTTCATATTGATTTTTAGGTGGAAAGATGTTCTGTTTAATTATGTTGAAAATGTCGTCCAGAATTGTGTTTAAACGGAATCATTTTTTTCACACACGATTCGTACAATTTGATCAAAGAACTTCGCGGTATGTTGCGACATTCGTTCACAGGAACCAATTTTTCAACTTTTTTGTTGATTATGAGCGTCTGGAGTGATTTAGTTTGCTTCAAATGCCCAACAATTAAAAACCAAATGTGGGTTGTTATCTGGTTCGCATGGTACCACTCGTGCACACCTCCATGGAGTGTCCATTTCCCGAAAAATATTTCATTCAGGTATTCTTGTACTATTCGTATGCTATATAATGCAGCATTGGTGTGTACAAACCAAGTGGTTTCATGTGCTCTCCAGGAGTCCAACAACGTAGGCAACGTCTTGTAGAATTTTCTCGTAATTTAGTCAGGCAAAATTTTATAAAACGTGCTTATTTATTAATTACTTCTGAGATGCTTGTGAAAGAATAAATTGGAAAGAAATAAGATTCTTAGGTCAGCTGTCAGAGCAAATGCGATGCAAGTGCGTAAGGTGTGTTCAACCCAAGGTTCGAATCCCACCGACATCGAATAATTTACATTTCTGGGCTCGTAGGAAATTTTGTCGCATATACAACAAGTGATTTATGTTCTTTTGGGTGTCAAAAAAGTGGTTTGTAGCCGGTACCTATCTGATATAGGAAGATAATTAGTTGTGAACTAGACAAATTTACACGTAATCCATTTGATGCAGGTCATTCATATGTTTTATACAAGTTGAACATACGGGTTCGCAGTATTGAGCTTGGTGTACCTTAATAATTTCACGCCTATGAGTAGTTAACCTCGAAATGTCTCACGGTGATCCGGGATAGGTGTCTCGGGCTCCGAGTTGGCTACTGGCGCTGAACCACCCTCGAAATACTCCCAAATGATCTGCTTCTTAAATAGCCCCTCGTAAGGAAGCACGACCTATGCCTTCTCGAGCCGGAGTTGTTCTTACTAAAATGGTATGACGAAGGCGAGTGCTTTACGCTCTCTATCGCGTTGAATCGTCATTCATTGGGGGGGATGGCTAAACCTTTATTCCAAACCAGCCAAGGATGACGTATGAAGCATACGATTCTAGGCTTACTGACATCTGTGGTAGAACGGTGTATTGGGCATCCATGATATCTAGTTCCATCACAGAAGCGTATCAACTGGCCAGTCAGTCGTCAGCCCACCTTTAGGGTAAGTGGCCCTCAGGTCGTCTAATTGTTCTCTAAGTTATACCGTTTGGTCGAAGGCTTGATATAGGGTCCCCCAAATCCATCTTCTACTTCGGTTTGGGGAACCGGATGGTATCAGGTCCATTGAGGACACGTGGATTCCGATGAATAGACGATGATATAGGGATGGAGCATGAAAAAAGTAGCATGTGCAGTAAATTCTACACATCGTTTGTTTTTCTTTCCCCTTTCTATTTCGTTGTTTTCGTCGTTCTCTGTGATTCTAATGACACACGATGTGTAAGCAAATTTGTTCAAAATAATAATTAGTTCCACAAAGCATCAAATAGACCCATGAGTTAGATCAAAATTAGTGGCGTTGGCGAACATAAGTTTCTGAAAATTCATCCTAAGGCAGTTATAGTCATATTTATCTGATACAAAATGGGTTAGGGAAAACAGTTCGTGTCTGTTCAATCGATTTGTTATGGAGTTAGGTGGGCAACCAATCGAATGGCCAATAAAGACAAGGGAGGAGGAATGTTGTAGGTGTTATCGCGTGGCAATCGGAGACCTGGATCAATAAAGTGGGTACTTCGGGACCACGCACCCTCTTCGAACCTGGTGAAAGCGTTTCCCTTAATGGAATTATCATTTCGATCACGTCTACTCTAATACCACCCTTGCTATAATCGCTTAAAAATGATACGTCGAGTAATATTTCATTTCGTGGTGTCAGGATTACCCGGGGGGATAATCTAGAAGTCCCACGGTTGATTATTCGATGGAGTTCTATCCACCAGGAAAAGCCAACATTCAGAACCTAGGACACAGGCAGATATTAGGGCGAACGAAGCACGTGGTATACATTTAGAGATCCTTTAGTGTATACAATGACGCAATGTTTTTTCGTATGAGGATAGTTGGTCAGGAGAGTAGTGGATGCGAATACTTGACAAGTGGCAGTTGGAGGGAGTTCGGTCTTGTGGTCCCGAGCAAATTTGCGTTGCCAGTCATTGAGTATATATGCATATATATACATATATATGTATATATATATGTATCATTTTCTATGTATATACCACGGATTTAGAAGGACAGAGTTTTGATTACGACTCCATTCATTTAAAACTAGTGGTGGAATGACTGAAACGAAACAGTGGAAAATGATTTTTTCATTCGTTAACTAACCCTTTTGTGGGATTGATTAAACTAGAATGTTTTATTCCCGAAATCTCATCGGGGTTCGCATGGATTGGAAATTTGTTGTGGGAAGGTGTCGTTGAACCGTACCACAACTTTAAACCATTCAGTGGTAATCCATCATCTCGTGTCGTTGAAGCAAATCGTTTGAGATTGGGGTCACCGCATTGCTTGGGTAAAACAAACAAAATCTGAGTACACGTGTTTTTCTGAAGTGATTCATGCAACGGTTGCCGCTGATTTTGTAATAGGTCATCGGCTATATTGTCCGAATCTGTCGAACTGCTTTGGTCTGGCGGGAGTTTCAATAGTCCACTGGCTAATCGGTTCGATCAACTCGCTTGACAAGGGAGATTTGGAAAGCTGACTCTCGTCGAGGCTTCTGAAGCCAAATGTAATCGTGTTCATAATTGTTTAAGCACATGGTTAGCCGGTTGAGTCACGTTGATGAATCCGTACTTCACTTAAAGTCTAAGTGTTTCAAGTCTTTTACAATTTATTTGATTTCCAGTGTTTAGTCATCTATAGACCGCTCGTGCTGAGACTAGAGTAACTCCGATCGTTCATGTGTTTTCGATTTCCCGACCGGGAATTCCCACCTGTTTCGGTTTCAATCACCTGGGTCCGACACAACTCGGACAACGAGACCCTCTAGTTTGGGGCGGTCAAAATGGTGACTCATTTCGCGTCCTACCTCTTTGCCGAAAGCCAGAAAAACACACTAGATGGAACGAAATAGCCGATTCCGTGTTCTAGTCTATCATCATCCGTAGTCTGTCAGTGCTGAAGGCTTGCAAAATCTGCCAGTTGGTTCAACTCATAGTGTAGTCTCCCCGGGGTCAAGCCACCCTGGTCAGGAATTAGTTCGACACATGCGATGCAGCAGATCATCTGGTTACGATTGTAAGCGGATTTTTTTTTGTTTCGTTTTTACCTATGAGTCACGATAACGGAAATCGCAGGCCACACCGCAATTGTTTCGGTCCACTTTATGGGATATGTTAACATAGTTTCGGGTTTCGTGATTGATTATCCATCTAGCCTTTGTCCAATGTTACCCAAACATGCACACGGACTTGACAACCCGCATTTTTCACGTGCCCGGTTCATCCGGTATTGCGGAAGATGTGCCACCAGTCGTGGTTAGACAGGTCGTCATTCTCATTCTTTGTCTTGTCCAGTCGACATCGGTTACTTTTTACATCGGATTTCATCTGATCACCTTGATCGGAAACATAATTTGATCTCCAAGATGTTCTTGCCAGGAGCTGTCACTGCCCTGTCATGTATCGTGGGTTTTACGCAATGCAGAATTCTCAATGGAACACTCGGAAGACGAACTGAGCGATCTATTTTATTCGTGCTGACGGATCTCATCACCACGAGATCCGATTGGTTTGATAATTCACACAAATATTCCCGGACGGAGTAAACGAAATCTTTAATTTCTTTTCCGAACTGGTCTTTCGATTGAATGATAGGAATGATAAACGTTTGAAATGGTCCACTTGTTTTGATGTTCCATCGTCGATGTAGACGAGGTATATTGGATTCAATCGGATAGCGAGGTTTTTATCTCCAAGCTAATGTCTATGACTGCATGCAACTCGGTAGTGTACCGACATTGAATGGTTCTTTACTCTCCGAATTCATGAACATGGTTGGATACAACCATCCCACGCGAATGATTCTTTTCTACCGTGATGCATGTTGCCTACAACTCTCGACATTTCCATCACGATCGATCTGGATCCCTTGAAATCTTGGATCGATGTTTAGAATCAACAGACGAGTTCATATTTGCCTACTTTTGTGTCCAAATAATTTGCTGACATAAAATTTGCAGGCGGTGTGCTTCCGAGTGAAGGCCCAGGTAAATTGAATTTATTCTTTGATGATTTTAACAAGTGTATCTAAGCTTGGGATACATTTTTCACCTTCGAAGTGTAAAATACTGTTTCAGCACTCCGTTGGGCCAAAGACAAACTTTGTTCTTAGATGCGAGAGGGGTTGGGTGAAATAGGTCAGTTTTTACTTGGAAAGGTCCATTTTAGTTGTCGGTTGTTTATCGGAAGAGGCAGGTGTTTTCGCGTTTGATTTCTGTGGTGTCGGTATGACATTCCGTTATCGATCAAAGACCGAGTTTAATCTGCTTCAGTAAGGTTAACATCTTTCTGTCACATGCTTGAAACATGAGTGCAGTCGACAGGGGCTCTTCTCATGGTCTCCAAGGCTCACTACCGGTGGAATAGGTCGGGCAAACAGCAAAGCAAGAGTCTGAAACTGTGAGTGGAATGAAAACAACATACTTTCTTAATAATTTATATGTGATAACGAACCGGACTATACCGACTTGCTGTTGACCACCAAGGTGATCGGTGGATCGAGGATTCGAATCTCCCACCTTCTCGGGGTAAATTACACTTCATCCACCGGACCATCGATGGCCACTGCGGACGTACGATGTGTTAAGACTGTCCCGGTTTAGTACCCGTCGGATATGGTTAAAGAATTATCTTAGGAGTTGCAATATAAGATTTAGGATATTAGGCCACAGAACTCAGTCGATCGAGAAGGCGTTGAATATGAATAGTTTAAAATAGTTAGAAGTTGCAGTAAGCTTGCCTGTAAATCGAATTCTCCAGCACGCGTTGTTCTCCAAGCCAGGTAGTTGGTGGAAGATGGCTCAATTTGGACAATCTAGGATATGACAAGAAGTACTAGAAACTTCACCGAGTAGGTTGTCCGCCCATGTGAACTGTCCTTGTGAAATACACGTACTCTGGATATGCGACCCAGGATTCCAGAAAAGTAGTTAGTCAGGAAATTGGACGTCCACGTCTTTGTTACAATACTTTGCCTGACAAGGATACTGGAGTCGTGATCCGATTTGATAACGAGGCAAACTTGCCACGTCACAGTCTCACCGACGGACTGTTGTGGTGTTTTATGAGAAGAATGCTTTTCAATTGAAAAGTTGCTCCGTCCTCGAGAGTACCTCTACTTGTCCGCGATCCTATATTGAGTGGGCCTGAGTCGGCCACTTTATTCACGGTTACTCATGTGAATACTGATCGTTCTTCTACCCGGAATCTGGGGTCATACCACCAGTATCATATGGGTTTGTACATAAACCAAATCTGTTCTTCCCAATTCTTGCATAGTTCTTTTTCCATTTACCATCTAAACTCATTCAGTCAGAATCTGTTTACCATCTTTTTCTCCCTTGTTCTCGATGCATTTTCTATACGATTTCAAGACTGGATTCAGAAAAAAAGTAACAATGAAATGAGAAACTGTAAAATGAATGTGAGAAATTGTGAGTTTAATTTGAGAATAAGCGACTATGGCAAGTCTCGCTCGCCTCTTCGGTCCAATTGGGACACATCAGTCACCACTCCATGACTCGTCGTCTGTCTCCTCACACTACTTCGTGGAAAGAACTAAGACAAATAGCCTTGCACCTTAGGTGTCTCGCACAAATTGCCGAATCACAAAGCGTGGCACTACAGTGAACCCTGTCCACTAAAGCTCATGATGCCCGACTGAAATCTGTCGAAGCTCTTTTCACGAGGAATGTGAGGGGATAGGGGATAGAACTAGTGACTGATGTGTTTAACTGACCAATCAGATTTACCACAGGGGCGAGCGAGATCTATCATGGGTGCTTATTCTCAAATTAAACTCACAATTTCTTACATTCACTTTGGAGTTTTTTTTATTTAGTTGTTATTTTTCTTAATCTTGAAATTTCTTAGTTTATTCCTGTTGAGCAATGCTATGCCGTTCAAAAACGTATCGATAGGCTGACTGCCATCGAAATGCGCATCCATTTCTTCAACATTAAGGCTTGTTCAATTTCGCACTTAGCCTTGTTTCCACTGGGATACTTCGTATTCCCAGTTTAGATCACGAAGTTCAAATTTGAGAAAAATAAATTAGCAAAATTTCATTTTATATTCAGGTATCCCTTTTATTATGAACTCATAGAACCACTGTAAAGCTGTTTCATCCCTGTTGAGAGACATCAACAGTGCATACGCACCGCGCCCGAGCTCGGATGTGGTGTTGATGTTCGATGAACCATCGAGAGCCCCCCCGTTGGTTTAATGGCTAGGACATTCTGTTCATAATCGGCTGTCCCCCAGTTCCCGTCATAGTTTGGGCGCAGTGAATATCCACTGCTGATCTTCCTAACAAGGATGAAGGGGAACACCTGTGCCGTGCTTCCATGGTGAATTGGGTGTTGATCTTAGATGGTGAATTTCTCGAAAACTAATGAATTTTCTGTTGAGTGGTATCATTGTATCTGACGAAACAATTCTGATTCGGGTTTACGGACCGGAACCGATGTATGCATGGGTCCGTGCTTAACCTTTGAAAACTATTAGACTGGTGTATATACGTGAGTGTATTTGTCGTAACAATAGTAACATTAAGTGCAGTTGGGTTAGACTGACTTAATATGAATAAGGGATGTGAAATTTCCTCTCTTTCACAATCGACCCTTTTGAATTCTACAGTCTGTCCCGTGGTTCGGTTGCGTCTACTCAGGTAACACGATTTTCTTTATTTGAATACGATATATAGTTTATGCTTATGAATTCGACTGATATTTCATACGCTACCGTTTTGTGCATCTTAGCCTAGTTGATCAAATGTAGACCTATTCAGCAAAAGGGTCTTACAACCCCGTATCTGTCGAATCGAACGATCTACTTGTGCGCATTCGTATTGCGCGCATCTACCCCCACTCGTCCTCTCTCCTCTCTTGCCTCTGGTCGGCCCATAGAATATCTTTTCAATATGGTCTTCTCACAAGCGTTGGCCTGGCTTTCGGACTACGGTGAATAACTATGGCTAACTAAGCTGGTCGACGAACTGTGTCCACCATCTGGTCTGGCCTGACTGACTGGTCTATCGATTTTGCCATTCTCATCCGTTCTCGTATTCTGCCTTATCGATCCGTCTGAGACTGGGGGGACGAAATCAAACGTATTCGTACGATGCGACTTGTCTGTTGGTGCACGAGATCAACCATTTTACTCACACTATTGGATTAGTACACAACTAATCCTACTACTTGTACACTGGACAAATTGTGCCATTATTCACGATGTAGATAATACGCCCATCCCGATTTCTTATCGTTCCCAACTGTTGATTAACGGTTCACAGTTGTTGCATTTGAGAGTGGTTGACACAACGATCGTGAGTAATGCCTCACCCCGGTTGAATGTAATTCCCCTTGGGATTCGGTTAAAATGCCAAATCTCCGCCACTTTTGGTGGTTATTTATCCTGAACCGATTAGAATGATAGAAAATTAGCTCCCTCCCACTAACTCCATCCGCGGGCTAATACAGTTCCATATGTGTAATAGGGTGGATTCTTTGTGAATAATGTTTACAGTATCAAGATAAGATTGGCTAATGAAAACAATGCGTGGGATACGGTTCGGAAAATGGAGTGGGCGGATTGCTGATTGTTAGTGGCTAGCAAAAGTTGAAAACAGGATTCAGAAAATGTGTAACCAATGGGTTTGTAGATCACCTCGCAAGCACATGATGATGAGGTCTGCAAAGTGATCTAGAAGGTATCGAGGAATTCGTTAAAATCTGTCCGCCAGTTTCATTGGGCAATAACAGAATCAATAGCAAATCAAGTTATTAAACATTTGGCCGTGGTCACAGGAACGTTTTCTCAAATCATTCCAAGTCCCTTGGCCGCGATCCGACAACGCCAGTCCACAAACTATTTCCACTAACCAATCTCATCTTGACACCTGAACATAATTACAAAAATATATATCCGACCACGTATATGTAGCCGTACTAGTAGAAAAACGAGTTTGTTCGTTATCGTGTCCCTTTTCGTCCGGGGATTACTCGGTGATAAAAACAACTCAGTTGGTTTCGAACTTGGCGTTAGTAGTGCGCAAGATTCACAGCCTAATTTGAGGAACCATGTTAAAGGTTTGCACGAAGCGACATTCATTCACTTCGTTCGCTTACCCAAATTACATTGGCATAATGTATCCAAACGAACGGGAACTTTCGCTTGGCCAAAGTATTTTGTTCGAGGCTAGATTCGTAGAATCGCTGGCCATCTTTCCGCTTGGAGCGAATACTTATCCTGATCCTTCATCCCTGAAGGATTGTCGAATGGGATCAGAATATCCCCCGGCGTAGGTGACAGTAACTTCACAAGTGTTTACAAATTTGCAGTTCGAAACTGACTACTTGCAAACTTATTGTGAATATTATAAAAAAAGTCACGGACATCTTTTAGTCACAAAGAAGAGATCCACTTGTCGTTGTTTGCGTGGACTGGCAGAAGACCGTACAACTGATTTTGTACACTGACTGAATAAGAACAAATTTGAACAAAAAGTTGGAAACTTGGGTTGACACAACGTACCGGATAAAATAACCTTCTAACTGAACTGCATGCCCAACTTCACTGTTGTTCCGTAACTACTCATTCACTTCAATTTTGTTTTGGTTTTCAGTAGTTATTTAATTGACAGTATAGACCGATTGCAGTGTGTGTCTATGAATACAATGAAATGAGCTCGGGTGCGTTGTACCGGTGGGTTGACTGGTCCGTTTGGCCCTTGTATGACCATTGGGATGGCGATACAAACAAATTTTCAACCTATCTGACTCGAGTGGCCTGATGCCATTGGATATTTTGTGAACCCATTATATCCAGTGAGCCACAATTTGTTCTTACGTCATTTTTATAATTCGTGGCTGACCTGTTTATGAGAGGGATGGTCAATGCTCTCTAAGGTCCACTTCATTTGGAGAGGCTGGTATTACCACAAGATCCCACAGGTCATATGTGATAGCGAGCCGCGCAACAACCAGTTGCCTTTGAGGCATCATGATTCCAACCAATATGACCACAGTTTGCCATTTCTTCAATCTTTCCAAATTTCGATTCACTTTCCCGTCTGGATGTTTTGGGGACTTCCGTCCGGCCTCATTCAGTTCGTGTTCCAGTTAGCAGCGAGGAAGTCAGTTGGAAAAGTCAAGCTAATCTCGGTGATCAAACCAATTTATTCTCCGTGAATTTTTGAACTATCGACGAAATGATAATTGTCTGTAGTTCTTTTCGACTGAATTTTGATTATTTTAATTGCACTAAAATATCAAGCAATACAAAGCGATGTGGTACAGTACCACACGACACGATACAATTGTGTGCAACACAGCAGAGTGGGATTCCGTGCGAGCCAATGGAATAAAACCAAACCGTAATACTAGCACTTGACTAAGGTGGCCATTTGATATCGCTTTTGAGAATGCTGATGTATTTATCCAAATATACAAAGTAGTTAAGACCAGAGAGATGTTTATACATATATATGCATACATACATACATACATACATACATACATACATACATACATACATACATACATACATACATACAGATATATGTGTATATGTAAGCAACAACTGCATTTGGATGCGTGAACAAAGTTTGCCCGGGAGCACACGACCGGTTTCGAAGTTATTGTCGCACGTCAGGTATGCGTACCCGGTGCTTGTACACTCCGAATTGATTTCTCACCAGAATCGGATTTGTGGCGTCAAGAGTGTGCATAGAAGCTGTTCGTCGAAGAGTCCACAGAAGAACCACAACTGTTATTCTTTGATAATTCTTTGTCAGTTGGGCTGAGCCAACCTTAGGAACGAGAGCAGAATGCCCCAGGATATACATATGTATATATATGTAAGCAGAAACTAGCATTTGGATGCTTGAACAAAATTTGCCCGGGAGGGCTCAGCCCAAATGACAAAGAATTATCATCGAATCACAGTTGTGGTTCTTCTGTGGACTCTTCGACGAAGAGCTCCCATGCACACTCCTGATGCTGCAGATTCGATTCTGGCGAGATATATATATATATATAATGTTAAATCCAGATGAAGACAATGGTATTCAGAATTCGTGACATTTCTACATTTTGCCAAGTCTAGCTAATTGAATATTGTTAGCAAACAATATGCATCGTTCATGAATAGTGATTTGCTTTTCGTAAGCTTTCGCCCTATTTATCCGGCCCTCGGCCTACTCACCGACGCCGTCACTTTTAGCAGGCATAAAAATAGGACCAGGGAGTCGGTGGTAGCGGTGTTTTTTTTGCTACTACTTATACCAATTCAGCTGGAAAACGTCATAGAGAATGGAGGGAACTTGTTGTATTTTCTCTTTGCCGAACGAACGAAATACTTAATCAGACCGACTGAGCGAATAGCTTGTGCATCTTAGTGTCAGTTAAATAGTTCGGTCTTCCGGAATATAGAGGCGCTAAAGTTGACACTAGTTTCCCGCTTTAGAAACTTGTATCAAATTTTTCCCACTTTCTTATCGGTTACACTGGATTTTTCCCTGCAGGCTTTGCTCTCTTCCGATTGGGTGACTATCGTACTTTTGCATCGACATCCAAATTCATTTCCCCTCTACACGACTTAGACTACACGGGTGGTAGAGCATCCTTCCGAAACGACGGACTTTCTCTGTCTTCGTTTCTGACTATTGGCCACTGTCTGTATACCTTTGCAGTTCATCTGTTCTCAGTTCAGCCGTTGGGAAGGCTAGCTTGACTCCCGCACACCTGTTAGTGGGTTGACTAGTAACGGTTTCATTGTGGAACTGCGGGTCAAGGATTCACCTGTCTTCTCATTTCGTATTTCGCGCCGGATGTGCTTCAGTCCAAACGCATCAGCTCCGGTTAGCCGCTAGTTACAGAGGAATCGAGGATCGTGTCCTTGATGTGCATTATGACATCTTGTGTCGTGTGTTTTTCCAAGTTTTACGTACCCGACGATACAGCGCATAAGGTTGGATGGGGAATCGATACTAGTTATGTCAAAACCGGGGCAATTTTTATTTGTCAACTAGTTGTTGCCCCCTTCAGGTTCCAAATTTCATTACCCTCTCATCGGTCCAATCAAACGGGTTTTGTATATAATAATACGATGCAATGATTCCTAATCATGTATGCTTCTCGTCTTTGGTTGTCAACCATAAATCTCAGTCATGAATTCTGAGTTGGTTGACCGATATGAGCAAGTTTCTGCTGGACTGTGTTGCATTTGGTTGTGGTCAGTAAACAAGATAGTTCTGTACTTACCGTTAGTTCTCCTCTTCAGCAAATCTGATACGAATCGCTCGGTTGGAAAGAAATCGTTTGTGTCAGCCCTCCTTCAATCAGTGACACATCGATATATGGTATCATAATTGAAAATTAGCGTTTGGTCGACTAACACACATTAGCGCGTCCGATACTCAACTGATCAATCCTCCCCAATGCCTATCAACTTCTGATCTATCGATTTTTCCATGTAGTGTAATTTTAGATTTGGCCAAGATGTGCAGTTATTACTTACATCCTGTGACCTGCCCAAGCACGGTCGTCTCTAGTATTACAGTTGTAAGTGATGAATAGATGTTCACATATGAACAAACGTGCCTTGTACAACCAATACGCCGATTAGCTTAATTCGTTTTTGCATTCGAAACACGTTCTCATGGTCGTTATTGCTGATTATATTAAGCACAGATAGTGCCATTTTTTGACACTCATATTAGAGCGATAGGTTGTAGTGAAACTTGCTGCATACACTCTTTGGTATTGGTCGTACTTGTTGCCGTGTGCTTTAAACAAACTTACCTTAGCATCAAATACAAACGAGTCAGGCTGTCTGAATCGATCGATTTTGTTCGACTGTTGAATAATTGGCATGTGTCACGGTTTTTTTGTCGACTTTGAGGAAACATGTGTTCTCTAGTTTGCATTGCTGGCATCTGGTTTGTGTTGCATTCGCCTGTACACTTTTGGATGGGAAGGAAACTGAACCAGGGATAATCAAACTATCGTTGCCACCCAGTACTGATCAGATTGGACAAAGAGAATTATGTCGGGTTAATTAAATACGAAAAGTTCGAGTATCTATTCTCTCCATTGCCGAAACATCGAGATCCGACGGAAAAAGTTTGAGGTGACTCACAGAGAACTCACAGAATTACGAAAACCTCGTATCTTTTTCGAAATGTGGAGGTCGAAGGAAAACTAACATGGAAGCTGTCACTGCAACTGGACGAGAATCATTACCGTCCAACTCAAGGAGACCTTATACAACCCCTAGAGTATCAGATATGCTTTTTTCACTACATTCATAATTCAAGTGTTTCATTTGAAAACGCCAGCTGAGCAAGAACACTTTCACTTTGGCCCAGGTTCCATGTGAAAACATATGGAAACTAGTTGGAAAAGAAAGAAATGTGCCCGGACAAAGAAGAGGGCCATGAAGCTATCGGTAAAAGCGGTCGAAACAATGGCTATTAGCCTGTCACGAATCTTTGGAATTATTCTAATTGCTGTCGGCGGAAATGCAATGCGTTGGATTACATGCCAGTTGCTTTTTCACAGTACATTACTATTGTCAACATTATTATTCGTATATCCTTTCGTTAGAATCCTCGTAGTCATCACACAGACGACTCCGGTCGGAGTTAACACAAACTCATTTCCCGCCCATTACGCATACTGTAAAATTCAACACTTCATACCAATCTTCGTTGGCTAAATATTCAAAAATCCTCACTAGTTCTTCTCCATGATTCTCTGTTCTTTTTTTCATGTTCCCTTGACAGTCGGTTTCTTCTTCATGGTTAGTACTGTTGACATTTTTGTCGTTTTACCTGCCGAAAATGTTGCTCAGGTTGCTGATCATATTAACGAGAAAAAACGTTGCCGTGATTTGATCGATCAATTGCGCACCAGGCGCATTGATGTCGACGATTGGGGGGAACTTGTTCTCCGCGGTTACTTTCGGATCCCAGGCAAAAAGGATTTACGTCTGGTCTTGCTATTCCATCGAGCTATTTTACTGTGCAAAACGAACGGGGCCTCTCAGTCTGGTCAATCGGGGGCATTTTCGCCCAGCGGGAGTACCGATCAACTTTGGTTTGCATCAAATGCTACCACACACGGCGCGGAATTCGGTTCGTCCAATACAAGTCTACCGAATCTGGGCGGGCATTCATCCGGTTCAGGAACTGTTCAAATCCGGGAAATAATCAGTGTAGGTGGTCATTCTCCAAAGTGGGATTCCATATTCATGTCGATTTTCACAACGAGCAATAGAATCATGCTGTGTTCTCGTTCTGAGTGCTACTGTTCGGTCAAAAATGAGATGAACCAAAACTAGCTTTTGTACAATCGTAATGAAAATTATGTAAATGAGAGAATATTTCAACGTTGCGGTTAAGAGTGACCCTGAAACTTGGGCGCATCACATGTGTAGCACGCAACATAATTGCTTGACCCACCTAGGAAGTATTGGACCGGAAAGAACCAACATGATCCGAAGCCTAGTACGTGTATCAGTCGGCATCAAGACTTTCACACTCGGATGAATACGGCAGGCCATGTGGTATGCATCAGAAATGTCTTCAAATATCCCGTGGGTCCCAACCTGCGTGCCTAACTTGTCCTGCGTGAGTCAGTCCACTTGTTTGACTTTTCCCATCTTTCTTTTAGCATGAACTGATCACCCCAATCCATCATCTAACTATCACCTCTTCGAGTCAACGGAAAACTCGTAAGGGGAGGGGATTTATGCCATACTTTACCTAGTTGAATATAGTCTGTTCTTCAGGGAATAAGTCCCGCGGCGCAATATCAGATGCCTAACCTTAGGACTGCGGCTGAACCCCTCCTTTGAAATGTCCTGGCAGCACTACAAAGACATCGATTCTAAAGCACCAACAATCTTTGCATATTTTTTGTCTGGAGAGATTACTTTTCCGGGCTGTATAGAGAGATTAATCTTACTGCTAGTTTCCTCGCCCGATATTTGATACACTAGTGGACACCTCGTCAAAGTCTTTTAGGCTTCAAATAGAAGGAAAAAGCAGGCCAAGGCTTATCTGCTTAATCTTACTCATCACTTCCAAGAGCTCGGTTCGATTACAGTCTTAGAGTGACGGTTTGCACTCTCACGGTGGGTAACACGTCCTAAATATCATAATTTCACAAAGCGTCTCGTTTTACTAATAGTATTGCTATTATTCGTGACAATATTAATATAACCATTACTGTCAATATCACTACTATCATTCATCATTGAACAGTCGATTGTGACTAAGCGAAGAAAATGGTTGTTCGAATGTAAACTGCACAGAACCGTTTCACTGCAAGTTCTAAATTATGAAATGAAGGCTTATAACATAGCCGTCTAATCACCAATCAGGATGACGATTTGGAATCTTCATCAGTTTGATTCCAATCACCGGTGCACACACATGGACATCTGCGCAATGTTGTTCCGTAATACATGAAGACAAGTGGTTTTGGTCACACTGAAACCATGTTACATTTGACCTTTCAGGCAATGATTTCGAAAACACCTGTTTACTTCAGCAGTTGCGGCAAGCCGTAGTACCCGAGGAAAAACATGTTGTGATAGCATTTATGGAGAGTGTACGTTGCGCGTAGCCTCCATGTGCCCAGTATCCGCTTGACCGTACAAGCAGTTGGGTGAAAACATCATTTGCTTTAGCGTTTCCACCGCGCGCTTTCATGCCGTTTGTGGTCGTGGTTGACAGAATTGTTTGCCCGATTATTTCGGTTTGGGATTTCGCATCATGAGTGAAACAATTTACGCTCACTTGTTAGGCACTTCATCAAGTGAGCTATGCTGTCATTTGTTACTTGCGGTGGACTACAGCCACGTGGTTCATGGAATCTGACGTAAATTTAATGTTGTTACTAACTTTACTATCAGTAGATTGCGTTGTCCTCTGAAAATCTGACAATTGTGATCTTGCTAACCCTGTGGTCAGATCGCCGGAATATTGAACTCGTCGTCAGTTATTGAGTTTTTGTAATACAGAAGAAAACGATGATTTTTCCGCCTCGTCTTTTCATCTCATTTCAGTTAAACCGTGAATTTACTAAAATCCAACCCGATATCTGTTGTATTTGCAGATAACGTTTAATATGTTTGTGGTTTGCTTTGTGTCGTCCACGTTCCGTTGGCTATTGCACGTCTGCGGTGTACGGGTGCACTGACGCACGCTCATAAAATTTTTATGAGGCTAATTGAAAAATTCCCCTTTTTTGTTGTTTGCCGCATCTCAATCCGATCTGTTCCACTCGTGCCTGTCCAATTGGTAACGGCGTATTGACAAACAGTGTGCCAACCTCATGCTCGTTGAATGTATCCCCAAGGATGTCCTGGCCTTTCACATACTTCCCTTCGATAATCCCAAAGCACAACGAACGTTGCAAGCTGCCACTTTGGAAATGAAGCGCCTCTGGTGTCGCGAAATCAAGCGGTTGATTCTGGAAAACTATGACGCAGCAATTCCAGAAAAAGCCAAACATATCGTGCTCAACATGTCTGAATTGAGCACAGCACGGGGTATGTTCAATCCGTCTGCGGTGAGTTCTCAGATTACGTCGGAGCCGAATCCGCCCTACGAAACTTCATCGACTGTGGGCTCTCCGTCTGCAACCATGCCCCGTGCACAAACTTTGGAACGTACATGCACGACGGACGGTACCGCGTTAGTATCTCGAACAACACACAGTGCAAGAATCTCCCAACAAAAACAACGTTTTAGTGACACCACAGTTCCCGGTATGTAGACGTTTTTGCTTCATGCTGCAGTGTGAGGTTTAACTCACGTAATGATGTCAAAATTCATTTGATTTATTGAGCTAGAAGTAAAAAGGACTTAATTATTAGCATCGAACACTACGATGTGAAGTATGATCGTGTCCCGTTTGCGATTTCTCATCGTGGAGTTAGTGAGTAGTACTTTGTTTTTAATAGATCTGCTTGATAAGTCCACGATCGAGATTTGTAAAGTGCAGATCCCTTTTGACAACTTTGGTTTTTGTGAAATAAGTGACTGTGGTACCCTAGGATTTGAACGGCGATGGTCGGGCGTCTAAGGTTGTGGTGGTTAGATATGAAGGTATCCGATCCGAGTCTCCTTCCTGCCGGGTCATCTTGCCCATTTGGTAGCCCTTTGATGGCCGCAGCTCCTTTCCTGAAAAATGACATACACTGCTGTTTCATTAAAAAGGAACTAAATATAGAGGAAAAAAAAGATGAAATCGAGTGTTCAATTCCGAGGTATAATCTGGGAATATATAGGGGCGCGCGGTCTCACCTTTTGCTCCACGCGGAAGTTATTTCCCTTCAGCGTGTAGTTTGTCTATCAGAACATTCGCTTGTGCATACTTGCCTATATTTTACATTTTCAATGCGTTTTTTTCAATTGATATAATTGCCACGTGTCGTTTTCTCACAGATTACGTCACACTGAAACAGTACGGTGCACATTCACTATTCAGTGCACGGCCCTCATTGGAAGAGAGTCCCCCAAACAGACTAGCATCGCCAAATCCGGCGTTAGGATATCCGAGCGGGGAAGGTGAGATGACCGGGGGTCTTGATGCAGTACTTCATGACGTATGGGACAAAGTGTGGTCGAAACATACCGGTGCTTCCAACCAGACCACATCTGGTTCTCCCGAACAGCCGAATTCGGCTACAACCACATCTCTGAATCCGTCCACACTTAGTGATGGAGACGCAGATTTCCGGTGCATCGCGGTTGAGATCAATGAAGAACGTTTGGGTGTGGAAATTTCATCCGAACTGCCCCATTCGCTTTCCTCTGAAATAGTCAAGGATTCCTCCCATGAGCGAGCACCGTCTACCGAACAAACCGAACGACGGAAAACGTGCACCTCTCGTATGTTTGGTGAATTATTATTGAATTTGAATCTGTGTTCGTAAAAAGCTATTTTCCAGTGTACTGTTGATGATTCCCAACAGGGACAAAACTATATTTTCAGACTTTCCAATGACAATTTGAACATAGACGAAAAGTGATGAATTGTTCAGGAATCATGTTAAATCTTCCGCCAACGAGAACTGCCGCAAAGCATAATTGTACAAGTTTATTTACGCCAGCTATTCTTCCAATTACAGAGTGGCAAGTGCTTCTGCATCATCGTCTTTCAGTGCAATACCGTGATTTAATTTGAAATGACGGAACCATAGGTAATATAACACAAGTATTGAAGAACTTAAAAAAAACGTTTTTACATCATATTTCGAGTGGAAATCTTTAGATTTCGGTTTTTTCTACTGTCTCCAGTTCACAAGATCTACGATGAATGGAACAACTTTTCATCGACTCTAACGTCAATTGCCTCACGATGGCAGGACCACATGCCATCCTAGCATGATTTAGAAAGTTGAATCTGTCCAACGTAACTGATAAAATTCTCATCGGATCCTTTCAGCGTTAGTTCCATAGCGTACATTGCTTGAAGATAAACTGACCGGTCTGAATTTGATAGGAAATACGAAGTTGATAAGCGATAGTTCCTTCACTAGCTCCCGTCCTCTTGAGTCGTTCAATAGCAATCTGCTTGTGACGAGAATACTTCAATCACGTAATCGGGAATGACACAGAAGAAAACAGTTAAGTCTGGCTCTTTTGTGTGATCAGGTGGAAAGCCCGGGGATCTTGAAGGAAACCCGACTAAACCCCAAGTCAGTTGAATTTTTCAGATTCGACCAAACCTCGGTCGGACTACATTGGATGAGGAAATCATGAATTAGACGTGGAATTCATACCGAGGTTGTTTGTGCGACGCGCATACAATTTGGTCTTTCTTCTTGTCGAGGTTTGGAATTTTCTTTCTGTCTTAGTTACAGACCGGATTTTTCTTCTTGTTGCACGCTGTATAATGCGGCAGAGAAGATGCGGTAGAACTCTTCGAGAACTAAGTCATACAATATCAATACTCGATATCCCCTGTCGAACCGCTGATTTAGAATTAAACAAAAATTTGAGAAGATTACCGAAAATCTATGCAAATTATTTGTAGCACTAAGTGGTACGGAACTTAAGCTATCAGTGTGTTCACCGATTTCCTAGGTTACCATGCATCATGCTGTTCGCCAACATTGGCGTTTGAAATATCGCACATCCTAAATGTTTTGATTTAGTGGATTTTTTGTGCGTAACAATAACAACCTCATTCTTCTTCAGAAATCCCATTCACTCACATCTCTTTTGAATCCCCGCTCAATGACAAGGACAAACTTTTCACAGAGATGGCCAACGCAGTCTTTGATATCTGCTTTCCCTTAGAAAAACTATTCGTCTCAAATGGCCGTATCTCCACCCAGAAATTGAAGTATCTAAGAAGACACAGAGAGCATTTCTACTAACCCCGTGATGACTCAAGCCTAAGGTATATTTCCAACGTAATAAAAGCGGAAACAAAACGCATCGACATTACATTCGCCAGCCAACTGTTGAGTGGGAACAACAATCGATTCCTATGGCAAAGCATTCGACTGTTGTATGGGAAGAAGAAACATACGAAAACTTCTGCGGATCCAGACAGCATTAATCGTGCTTTCATCCATCCTTCCACTTTTATCCCGGTCATATTTGAACAGAGTGATGATATGACAGTTACACGTTATTTCTAGAGAAGAAGTGCTCGACCTTCTCCGTACAGCTGAAATTATCACAGGGTTCGTCCTGACAGTCTGTCCTCAGCTCTTTTAAAGCATGATGCTGTGGCTCTGAACGATGCATTTACTTCTCTAATCAACTCGACATTAATCTTTTCTCCCACCCTAGACTGTTGGAGACCCGTCACTATTATTCCCATCCCTAAATCTAGCAGTTCAATTGCTTTGGCAAAACGTTTTCGCCCCATCGCCTTGAAGTATTCCGGTCTTAAACTAACGGAGTGTGCTATACTTAAACGCCTGCGTTCTTCTGTGTATCCTCGTGACCACCCATTTCAGTTTGCCTATAAATCTAACAGCTCCACTTGGGACGTTGTCGCCTCCCTCATTCACCACATTTGTAAGTCCTTAATCGCATCAGTGAAATCCATCCGTTGCGCCTTTCTAGACTATTCGTTGGCATTCGATTCTGTCCCACGGTCTCTTCTACTTCACAAACGGAAAATATTTGGTTGTTCCAGACCTTTATTAGCATGATTGTCTGATTACTTTACTAACCGAACCCAGTACACACGAATGGACTGCAAAACTTCAAAATCGTTGATTAACAATTCAGGCATGCTTCAGGGTGCTGTTCTTCCACCGGTTCTCTCTTCTTCTTACATCAGCGACATATCAACTAGCTCACCCTCTCATCTCTTTAGGTATGCTGATGGTGTTGCGCTCACTCAAGTTTTTCCAACAAGCTATCTTCTGTTTACGATTTCTCTGTACGAGCTGGTTTAAATCTCAGCACACCTAAATATTTCGAATGTCTGTTCTCTCTCGACCTCGATCAGCCTACCCATCTGAAACTTCTTTCAACAACTCAAAAACACTTACCAGGGTTGATTCTGTGAAATATCTAGGAGTTACTATTTATAGAAATCTGAAGTGGACTACTCACATTTCTATCTGTATAAAGAATCTCCGACGGTTGACATTTCAATTCAGGAAGCTTTCACACTGCATGGTGAAACAAAGCACCATCTCCCGATTTGTATACCAATGTGTATTTCCAATCCATCCCTGCTGTTCTCGTGTTATTTGCCCAGGTTTACCTAAAAAAGACTTTTTGAAATTGTCCACCGTGTGTCCTTCTTACCAATCAACCTTTCAAAGTATTTCTATCGTATTTCAACGCGATCCGCTTTTCGTTCCATATCGTCTGGGATCAGTATCTGTAGGAATTCCACTGTCCCATATTCAGCATGCATTTTGAGAAACTGTGACCGTGTTTCAACCGAATTCCTGAGCAACCTATCATAACGTGCTCTGACTATTCCTCGATGAGTTTTTTTTTCTCATTTTTACAAGGTCATGAGTACAAATTTCTTTTTGTTATTTATTTTAATTTTTGCCCTCACCTCTTCGACTGAAGTGCGACATTATTTTTTGTACGCATAAGTTTATACAATACAATACAATAAGATACAACACAATACAATACAGTACAACAATACAATACAACTGCTTCTCAAGGTAATCGTTCGGACGTCAATAGGGTATTTTTAGATTACGGTTTCTGCTCACCTGTTGTCATCCATTAGAGTGTTCATACCCTGGTGATTTGTTCACTTTTCTTGAGTATGGTTGAAAAGGTGGACGTTCGGGCAGAAAATATCGAATTTTTCTGGTTTAGTATGCCTTATCAGAAACGTAGCTGACATACTAATGCCAATGGTAATAAGTTTTCGACTACATGGGTTGACATGATCTCATTCATTCTCTGAATTTTTCTTCCCGGATGTTATTCCAATCAGGACATCACAAAGCACCCGCTCCGCGACCCCCAGAATCGCCCAGAAACACCTTGTCACCCAATTTGGCCAAACCCGAAAGCCCAGCTCACAAAACCAATCGAGGACAAATCTCTTCCGTTTACATCGATTGTCCCAACGCATCATGCTACGATGTACTCACATTCGGGCGTGCCTACGAACATTATATCGCCAAAGCCAGGGCTCAGGTTGCTCTGTCTCCCCGTGATTTGGATGAAATATTCAGTCCCCTGCGTGATCTGGCACAAACTGATGTACTCGGGCCAACAATCCGTGCAGCTACCGTCCCGTTGTCTGGGAATGTGGAGGCCACAGAACTAAAGTATCGTCTGAACAGCCAACGTGCGGCTACAACAGATCGTGATCCGTTTTTTTACCGACACACCTCTCCCGCCCAGTCGCGTAACTTTCCACTGAATCCTTCCCTGGCTAGTAACATGAGCCGTCTAGACGCCACTGGAGACAAAGATGAACCAGTAGAAAATAGTATCCCTACCGAATTTAATGAGGAGACCAACAGTCGTGGGTCCTCAGGGGCTAGCTCACCGAGACATTTAGTTAGTCGTATCGCTTTTTCCACTTCACGGGGTTCGTTACCTAATGAGAAACTAACAAAGGCAAGTTTGTATTGTCTGTCTTATTGATGGTCTTGCAATTCAGAGTTTCATTTGTAGTTTTTCAACTTGTCTTCTGTTTGAGGAATTTTCCAATATACTTCTGCATTTGACTTCATAAGACTTGGATAGAAATTATGTATTCTGTACTGGTTCAGAGAATATTCTATCACAGCTTAATAGACATCGTTGGTTAGGGTACATGTTACCTAAGGCAAAGACATATCCGCCATGCCCTGTCCTATTTTCTGTTCCCCGGGTCGAAATAGAAGAAAAGGCACAGAGACCAACAAACGATGTGCCAGTGGGGAATTATAAAATACACATCGAACTTAAGTAAAAAAAAGATGTCTCACCTCATGGTTTGGGTCGAAAAGATCCTTCATTTAGGTAGTTGAAGACACTGTTTGAGCTAATAACGAACGTGTGAATAGTGGCAATTCTGTTGTCGCTTTCTACCAAATCGGAATGATTGAAAGAATGGCTGTGTTCCATCCATTGGCTACCGCGACACTCTTCTCTTCTTGCCTCTGTAGGTCTACGGTTTGTTGACGTTACTTATACATTTTTGAAATAGAAATCTGCGACTCGGTACCAAAAGCAGCGATCAGTGGAGCTGATCCTGCTGTTTAACGCTGGACAACAATGACGACGATAGTGATGGTGCAATCTTCCGTTGCGTAATCGATCATATGTTGAGATCACCACGAATTACTGAGAATTTCTTTGATAGTGCCAATTTCGATTTGGCTTTTGACATAATTTATGATGTTCTAATTAGTGATAAAAACTATGAAAAGAAAAACATTAGAGATCTGTGTTGTTAGGTTCATCAGAAATATCAGTTCCACTAATTATTGTTCAGCCATCGCCAACTACCGTGGAGCTGTCTTTTATGGGTCACATCCATAGGTTTCGGATAAGAGAACGACTATCATTCCCTCGGTTAACGATGAACAATAAGCTGATAAGCTCAAGCCCATTCTGTACTTGGTTGTGCACGGGTAGCGGTATTGTGGAGGATATGATTTGTGTTCACCTAGAAATTGTTCCCTATGTAAAATAACACAAGGGTTGATCGATGACACTACGACGTGGCCAGTGTGGTTCACTAGCCAATCAGATTGCAGTCCAAATCTCATTGCAAGATTGTATACAGTTTTGAAGGTATGCAAACCGAATTTCTTGGTCAGCTATTCTTTTTGGTCATTGGGGATTGTGGAACTGGAATGTCAGCTACCGAACCCCAACGGGTGGTGAACGCGCTGACTGTGACTACTGTTTGTTGAATGAAACTGTTGGAGTATGAAAAGTTGGACTGTGCATGTCTTTCGTTTCCGAACCATTGAGGATTGTTCGAGAAAATCGCAGGCCGTTTCTGGTGTGTGACTGGCGAAAGAAAACTTCCAAATGACTAGTAATAATCACTTTCATCTAAGCTTACGTCCCCGGATACGAATTCGATGGACAACATTTGAAACTATGCGAAAATGGAAGTTATACCGATGAGATTCTTACGGAGCTTCCAGATTTTGTAAAAAAAGTGGTTTGATAAAAAAGCTTGAAAAGAAATACCGGCAACATATATATATATATATATATAGATATATACCCCACAAAATGATCATTGTTTGTTATTTTGCGGCAAATATACCAAGTGGTTAGTTGGAACTGAAAATCAGACAGAACAAAACTGTCTTAAGTGGTTGTTGATATGAGATATAAATTGACAACTCCATTGACCTGTGATTTGTTTTGTTTGCGCAGTCGAATTGAGTTGTTAGATTCCACAAACTTTGAGCAAACATCCTTGTAAGATCTTAATACATGAACTGAATTAACTGGGGGAATGAGCACAGTTTTCAACACGGTTACTTCCGTGTTTATTCTGTTTGTGGAATCGTATGCGTATTGTGAATGGTTTTGCAAATCTAGCTTAATGAATAGCATTCGGGTGGAATCCATTTACAAGGATACTGCTCATCGTTTATTGGATTTTTTTCGTTAAGTGTCTTCTAGTATTTTTGCTTGACAGTAGTATGTCTCGTACATGAGTTGTGGGAAACAAATCCACCGGAGACACAAGACTGACCTATCGGTGATTCCTAATTGCGTACCCAAAACTTTCCTACCTAATCATTTTGGCATTTGTGCACTGCGTTGTTAGGTTCTCACTAGAATCTCATTGGAATCCTTAGAAGCATGGGATGTATGATGAATCCGTTCAAGAATTGCACTGTGACTCGTCCGAATTTCCTCAACTTCCAGGGCAAAGCAACTTTCTTTTTTGTCCATTTCTTACTATCAAAAGCAAATTTACTTGTCACAATTTTCGCTTCTAGACCATCATCATACATCCGCCATCGAAAGGTTTGGACCAAGCCGGTAACATTGAGGGTCGACCAACTGATTTTCATCGTTGTGACTCTGATACATCCGCACATCTAACTCGAGCAAATGGATCCACTTCAGGCCGGTTTGCAAATCAAACATGGGCAAACGGAAGTTCGATTACCCATGGGCAATTAATAATGACAAAAAATTCCACGAAATCCAGCTCTTGGTTAGTTCCTTTTTATTTTTATTACAATTGTTCCATATCAGCCATAGTATAGTTGTGGCATGCATTTAGATCATAAAAACTTTGGAATAGTTTGGCTAAGTTGTCTTCGCGCTCGGTGTTGGTCTTTTATTCGAGCTCGTCATCGGAAAAGCAACGTAGGGCACAGGTAGAGAAAAGGGCCGAGTTGCTTTGTGTTCCTGAGACGATCTGGTGTTTAATGCGAAATGAGAATTGTCTAGAATGCGCCGACTGAATCATGACAAGGCCTTCTTAAATCGAAAAATTTTCAAAACTAACGTAGTCCAATTGTCAATGCATAGGAAAGTCATTCGAAAACCTCGACACATCCACTACGACAGCTTTGATAGAACTAAACTGAAACGGAAACCTTTAGGCTAATGACACGTCAGAAAGAAAATTTAAGATTTTCATTACTTTGGCAAACGGTTACCCCGAAAGTGCCAACGACCAGAAATCATCATCATCACCGTACAGCATCAAATGGCAGGGCAGTCCACACTGACCACCGTCATTTTCTCAGAAATACATGTTATCGAAGATTCAAGGGCTAAGCCGAGTAGACCAGCAGCCAACACACATGGAACACCGTCTAATTACATAAACACAATGTTCAATCCTTCTCATTCGACAGAAAATGACAATATGATCAACTTTGTTCGTGGTTCGCTGGTATATCTTTCAGGGGATCTAGCCAACTAGGTGACCGATCTATCGGATCCCAACCACGAAAACGTTAGACAACCACTCCACCTAATTTCGCTGTACATTTCCTCATTACACGTTGCCGCATCATCTGCTGAATTCCACTCTGAAGGTGTAAATTTCATGCCGAACTCAGCTGCACACCTCGAGAGTCTGTCTGGTGAATGTTGTGCATGGTTCGTTGATTCGAACAGACGCACGAGGTCGTCTGCGCAATCTACGTCACACGGCTTCTCTCCATCGGGCAGTTTGATTCGTACATTGTGGGGACTTCCTAAAACATCATCCATTACCTCGTCCATGACGAGGTCGAACAAGATTGGCGAGAGGTATGTAAGTACAATGTTCGCAGCCGGTTCACGAAATTCGCTGACATACCACTTCGATGGAGAGCAGTGAATAGCGCTGTCCGATCCACTGAATCGAACGCATCTTTCAAGTCGAGAAAGGAAACGATCGTGGAGCGGTGGTGGGGTTTGTGGCGCATTTCGAGTGATGGCTTAGAGAGTGAATGTCTAGCCGATGCAACCTCGATCTGAACGAAATCCAACCTGCCGTTCGCGGATGTTAGTCCCACGAATCGGTATCATACGGCGCAGCAGTATCGAAGCTCATGATGATTGTTGCAGTCACTCTGTGTGCCCTTCTTGAAGATGGGTACAATCAGTGCCTCATCCCACGGTAACGGAAAACGCTCCTCGTTCCAGTATCACGATTCATGGAGGTAAATGCTTTTTAGTAGTAGGGGATTGAATGTTTTCATGAAATAATTCACCATGTGACGTCATCGCTCAATTCACCATAAAGAAATCATGGAAGCACTGTACAGCTGTTTCATCCTTGTTAGGAATCATCAGCAGTGCATACCCACCGCGTCCTAGTTCGGGCGCGATGAGTTGAGCGATGATATCACATGGTGAATTATTTCATGTAAATGCTTTTATCAAGGCTTCTCCACCCTACCTGAAAAGAACTGGGAACAGAAAAAGAAGTTCCCTGGAAAGCGGCAGTGGGGAGAAAGCCAAAATACATATCTTTGTCTTTCAGAGTTGACAAGCTGGCAGAGGTATCACGACGAAGACTGACTAGCACTTTCAATCAGATATTTTACGCAGCCAAGCTTCGAATCCTGTTCAGATCTCGCCCCATGCTGTCATTATGGTTGAATGACACTGTTCCTGATTCTACAGCCTCGTTTTGTGTTTATTCGTTGACATGTTCCTGTGGGACAGTGTACATCGTTCGCACGATCAGGCACGTGTCTGAATGCATCCGTGAGCATGACCCTGCATGGTTGGGCACTGAAGCAACTAAGTCACCTAATAGTGCAGTTGTTTCACATCTAGCACAGACGAAAGCCTTCCAGACCGTTTATAAGGTCAGAGGTCAACAGTCTAAGATAGCAAAGTGTCGCTTCTTGAGCTTCTTGAGCTAAGAAACAATTTGTGGTTGCATGAATAAGAATCACTGAAAACGAGTTTGTTTGCCAACTTGTGTTTTCTCAGTGTGCTCAGCGGGGATTTTCAAGGATTTGAAACGGTCCAGTCTTTGTTACCGGCCATTAATAAGCTCTCCATTTTCATCGTACATGATTTCACCAACCGAAGTTCGCCACCCATCATTGTCGCTTATAGGTTTAAGCATTCTTTGACCCTCACCTGAAGCAGCTGCTAATTCCATTTCTGCGGCCGAATTCATCCACTAGTTCTCACGGTCATTCATAGTGTTTATCGTCATTTGACGTTCTGGTTTTCGTGAGATATCATTCACCGTGTTGGAGTCAGGGAGCTGACGTTTTTGCTCTATCAGGTACAGCGACTCCTGTGGGATCCAATGTCTTTAATGAATGCTAGATCTAGGGCCAGAGGCGAAACGTATTGCTAAATTCATCGCCCGCTTGATTTGTTTCCAGCGCTCATCAAAGTTCTTGGTTCGTTGGGTAGTTTGTGTTCATAGCTGTTACGGACATCCGAATCACAGACGTTCCACGACTAATCACGTTTGCACTTTGCTCCGATGGCCTTTGGGCTGCAACAGAACTCGCCTTAAGTTTAGCGCATAGTTCGATTCGGTGTAGGTGGTCCAGTACGATCTACAGTTTCGGGCAGAACCGCGCCAACGACAGCTTACTGCAAAACGGTCGGTCTGACTCAGACTACCCCTCGATTTGGAGCGCTACTTCGCCGTGAGACGTGAACTGTGTTCGAAATTAGTACTAAATAAAAATAAATGATTGTCCGCATAAAATTAGAGAAGTCTTTCCTCGTTGTCTGTTCGCTGAGGAGGCAATTCGCAACGCTCAATTAAACAGGATACCGATACACTGAGTTTTCTAACTTGCTGCGCATTAAAATCACCTACTACCCTTACAATGTCAGAGTCTTTGCTCTTCCGAACAAGGGTGATGAGCTCGTCATAAAACCCGGCCTTTTGCATGCCAGTGCTGCAGTCTGTTGGGGCGTATGTCGCGACATGACAAATAAACTGCGCTTAACACTACTATCCTTCCGGACGCCGACTGATCCCTGCGGTCTCACGGCGCACAAGCGACCGTTGACTGAGATCCAGTCTAAAAGGCTGCTTCAGCCTTCTTACTTAAGACTATTCCTACACCGCGTTGACCCACAAATTAAGTTGTTTCGTCTCCTGGAGTGTGCAAGAATCAACTTGACGAGACACTTGGCGCAGTTAGTTAAATTACTCTTATCTACTCCAATCCTGAATTCGTGTTTCACTGACTCAGCAAACATCAATCGGAAGTGAGCCCATTGTCGGAGCTAAACAAGCCTGTTGGCCGCTATCATCTCCATTATCATCATCATCATCGTTCAGCGTTGAGCAGCAAGGCAAACCTCATAGACCGCTGCCCTTTTTCCAAGGTCACATTTTTTATAAATAGAGCGGAACATGGAGTGGACCAACACATTTGGGAAGAGATAGGATGCTGCAGTAACCAACATGCGTACCAAAGTTTAACTCTACAAACACTCTTCCAATCATTCTGATTCGATAGAAAATGACGACGTGATGGCCACTGTTCACGGTTCACTGCCATTTCCTTCAGTGTCTCCAGACAGCAAGTCGACGTGTCTTTCGGGCCCCAACCACGAAGGCGTGAGACACCTACTTTATCTAAGTTCGCTGTACATTTTCTCATTCTACTCTGCCAAGTCATCTGTTGAACTCCACGTAGCTTCTTCCATTCCTTGTGAGGAACACAAAATGGGGCACGATATGGTAGACGAGTTTTTGCCATACGCAACACGTGACCCAGTCAGCGTAGTCTACTAAGTTTCCTACGCTGAAATAAGGTATTCCGAAAACAGGCACTTAATACTAGATTCTTCACCTCCACATTACTCATCCGGTTACTCCTTCCAATCCTAGCGATACTTTTTCAATATTTTATCTTTTACCTTCTTTATTAATGAAATAACAATGTACATCATTATTCGGGAAGTGAGCTGCGGTCAACAGTGCTGCCAAATGGGGAAGTTGACTGGTGGTGGTAGGATTCGAAAAGACTACCTTCACATCCAGACTCCATGACGTTATCCGCTTGGCCACCGCCGTCCAACTATGTAGACATCGGTGGTCGAAAACCTCTAACCGACAAACATCTCCCACACGCATACTCCATGTCTCGCAATCGTACAACAGAAGTGAGCGCACTGCGGCACAGTACACACGGCCTTTCAATTTCGTTGAGATATCAGACTGACGCCATAAGTGCTTCAGTCCAGCGTAAGCTGCTCGTGCCTTCGATATACGCGTATTTACCTCCACTGCCTAGCTGCCATCGTTGGACACGCAGCTACCAAGATAAGTGAAACGGCTCACAATCGTTAGTTCTACTCCATCCGGTACCAAGTTTTGGGCACTACTGTCGTCCAGTCCTGCAGCAGCACTTTGCACTTTGACGGCGCAAAGCACACCTTTTGGCCAGCTTAAATGAGAGTGCGCACATTGAAGGAACTGAGATTTAGAGATTGATGGGGCTTGAGGACGTGTGAGCTGGCAGACTTACTTCACAATTTGATGGTGAACCGTTGGGAGTGTCGGGTGTTATCAGTGGGGACGGTATGGGTTGGCAGAGTGGGCAAACGGATTTGGTTGGGAACTGAAAAGACATGTTGTAATGAAGAAATAACTCAAAAAACTGAGAAGCTTAAGAATTTTATCTTTGATAGTTCTCCGGTTTGAGTAGCCATCCAAGGAGGTGTTATGCACCACCGTATGGAAAAGGGTTATGCATGCAACTAATGAATAAAGTGCCAGATTTTGCAGCCTCGTTTTGAATATGCGCGCGTGAATTTCAAAACGATTAACTTCTCCATATGCGCTTGTAAGTATCATCTGGCTTGTCTGCACGCCGCAGCAATCGAAGCAGTTACTGATGCCGTTTGTTCATACGTGATCGAGTCAAACCACTCAGTTAATATGACCAAGGCTTTCTGCTCGATCTATACATTTTTTAATAACGATGGAGTATTTTATCCTTTCAGTCGTTGAACATTTGATAATTCACTTGTATCATCCTCTTAATATGACCACAAAACATTGTTTCCAAGCCCCAAGACCCTCTTGGCTCACTTTCCATTAATCAACAGGGGGCAGTTGCATGTGTCGCTCAAATATTGCCGTCCCACCAGGGAAGGATCTTGTATGTATATTTTCAGTTCTTGACTGGTGCACTCCAATACGTCATTCTCTTTCCCAGTCCCGGTTGATACTTGCCATTTAATGTAATTTAACTGCATGATTTTAGCCAAGAATGGACCTGTAACCGTGTTATTCTGTTCCATTGGAATATTTAGGGAGTTGTCTAATGTCGTTTGCTTACTCATGAGTAGCACGTTATTGAAATGCGATTTCTCCAAGTCTTGGGCATTTTCTGGGATACCATGTCAAAACTCTTCCTAATTTGACCAAATCATTCACTTGTCATTACAGTGGACAGGTGATCCTGAACTTTAGAGGCCTCACCAGTTGTATTTTCTTCAGTTCGACACCGTATTTTTTCAGTCCAGAATGACGAGACCTTGTAATTCAACCTGAGAGGAACCGGCTAGATTGTACTACTTCATTTCCGTTTGGACAGAGTTCATACCCACAAAACTTTATCTCACTCCCAGGGATGTTGGCTGTTGATAGTACAGACTCAAGTAAAGACTAGTACCTTGGAAGATTTCATCTTATCGCGCTACGAATCTTTGATCTTGATTTCTCGTTAGTTTGTTATCGTTATATTTTGCAGCAGCCATATTTCACATAGTTCACTGTGATCGTTCTTGAAGTTAGATGTGTTCATTTAGACCTAGTCGTTCTGGAATCGAACCCCGCCGCTACCGGTCGATTTTCCACTCGGTGCCTTTCAGTTACCCAGTCCATCTTTGAAAGTGTGTTAGATTAATTTATAGTCATTGGAGATCTGCAGATTGTGATTTTTACTAATATTGCTACTGATATTGCTGTTTCCAAAAAGATTGCTATGGTGATGAATATATTTTTCTACCTGAATAAATTACTTCGGACAGCATTAAAATAATTTAATCTTAGAAACCCTCATTTGAACGATCACAAACAACTTTTATTTTCTTCGTCTTGGGTTTCATTTCATCATGTTTCTTCAAACCTGTGAAGGGTTTTTGCAGTTTCTGGCGATATTGCTGCTGCATTCTTACGTTTGGATTCTTTTTTCTGCCGAATCTCTCGTCTTACATCCGAGATTACAATTCACCGTGTTGCCTTACGAGGCTCTTATGACGCGTTTACAGTGCATATAATACTACTCCTGCCATTAGTAGTGCTACCACTACTACCACTAGTGCTGCTATTTCTATCATTATCGTTGCTTTTACTAGCACTTTGGTAGTCTCTAGGAGTGAAATTTAAATGTGAAATTTGATTGCAAATTCTGTCGTCTTGTTCAGTCTGCAAATATCGTCTCTCTTTTGTCGTAGTGATCCTGCTGATACACGCCGATTTGCCAATGGAGCTTCAAACGGACGGAAAGAAACGGGTACTCGGCTCAATGAATACGATTCGGAATCCAAGAAAGGTTGGTTTGCCAAGGATGTTTTTATTTAGCAAACTTAAACCGTATACTAATCTAATTTCGCCGAATAGTTTTCCCGATCAATAGCAGTAAAACATGTGCAACCAGGTATGGGAATGTTTCATTATCATAAAAATCGTAATTGTTTATTCCAGTTAATCGTTCAACATTTGTCAAGCAACGGTCCTCTAGTACCGTGAAACAGATCTCGCATTCCGATTTGCATCGCATCAAGAACCATATTGGTTGCTCAGAGCCACCGTCTCCGACAAAGGCGTCCGGTTTTCATCCGACCAATTCTATTCCAATCGAGGAATTCGCCGCATCGATCTCTGGCCGCCGTAAAACCCGGGTAGCTCCACCACCACCGTCCGCATTATCATTGCCCGCTGGTACACATGGATCAAGACGCATATCTTTCTCCGATCGTGCACCACTCGCGCAGGAAGAAACTGGTAAGGATTCCATCTTGTTTGTCATATCATAGTGGTGTTGTTGTTGTTGTTGTTGTTGTTGTTGCTTCTAAGACAAGGGATCCTAAGGTGTCTAGTATGGTCAGTTCTTCAAGGATTTCTGTTTTTAACAGATTGTCATTTGTAGTTTAATTACGGACGATTCATAAACAGCTTTCTCGAGAAGTCATTACCGTGGTTGACTAGAAAGTTTGATTGCTTTAAGGTCTAAGTCATTGGGACGAATAACTTAGAGCTTCTACTAGGAAACGGCATCGATATATATATATATATGTATATATATATATATAATAAACCTATAAACGCATGACATCGAAAAATTACTTAACTTATTGGTAATAAACCATGTGTTGAATACTGGAATCAAGATGATAAGAACGAGATTAATCATATTCGGCCATCCGCATCATCGTTCAGCGTCAAGTGGCACGGCAAGCTCCACTGACCACCAACCCTTCATCCTAATACCAAGCTTCCATAGAAACAGTCAATATGCAAACGAAACACGGAGTGGACATACACAAACGAGAAAAGAAAAGAACGCTCCAGCAACCAACACACACGAAACAAATAAACAATTCCATAAACGCAATGTTCAATCATTCTCATTCGACAAAATATCAAAACACGATCAACACTGTTCGTGGTTCGCTGACATATATTTCAGGGATTCCAGCCAACTAGTTCACGGATCTGTCGGACACCAAACCACGAAAACGTCAGACAACCACTCCACCTAATTTCACTATGCATTTTCCTCATTACATGTCGCCACATCATCTGCTGCCATCCACCACGTGACTTCCTCCAATCCGTGGGACGAACGCGAAATGTGGCACGTTATTGTAGACGAGTGCTCGTCATACGCAACACATGACCTAACCAACGAAGTCCACTAAGCTTCATATGCTGAGATAAGATGTTTTCAGCACTGTCACTCCATAATAGATTCTTCACTTTCACATTACTCATCCGGTCACTCTATCCTCCATCCATTCAATCACGGTAATATTACGTAGATATGGACTTTCGGAGCCCCGCAAACGACGATTATCTCCCACAAGCATACTCCATGTTTCGCAACCGTACAACAGAACGGAGCTCAGTGTAGGACAATACACACGACCTTTCAACTTCAATGAAATATCAGGCCGAGGCCATAAGTGATTCAGTCCAACATACACCGCTCGAGACTTCAATGCAAGCGTGCTCACTTCTATTGCCATGCAGCCATTGTCGACACGCGGCAGCCGAGAGAAGTGAAATGGTCAGCACTCGTTAGTTCCTCTCCATTCGGCATCATGTTCGGGACTACTGTCACCCAGTCTCGCAATAGAAATTTACACTCTGAAGGTGTAAATTTCATGCCGAACTCAGCTGCACACTTCGAGAGTCTGTCCGGTGAATGTTGTGCATGGTTCGTTGATTCGAACAGACGCACGAGGTCGTCTGCGCAATCTACGTCACACGGCTTCTCTCCATCGGGCAGTTTGATTCGTACATTGTGGGGACTTCCTAAAACATCATCCATTACCTCGTCCATGACGAGGTCGAACAAGATTGGCGAGATGTATGTAAGTACAATGTTCGCAGCCGGTTCACGAAATTCGCTGACATACCACTTCGATGGAGAGCAGTGAATAGCGCTGTCCGATCCACTGAATCGAACGCATCTTTCAAGTCGAGAAAGGAAACGATCGTGGAGCGGTGGTGGGGTTTGTGGCGCATTTCGAGTGATGGCTTAGAGAGTGAATGTCTAGCCGATGCAACCTCGATCTGGGCGAAGCCGTTGTTCTGCATCCATGCATGGTGCATATATTAAAAATATGAAAACTGGAATTGTTGCAAGCACACGTACAAGCACAGAGTAATGCATGCATAGTCGCACGGGTTGCATTAGATGGTCACATTTGAAAATCCGGCTGAAATTTCCCCTTCTTGCTTCTTACCTGACAGCGTCATACTTCTCAACGCACCGAACCAGTGATGTTGCCCCTTGTGATAATCCAGATTGCAAAATGTTTTAATGAAACTTTGCTTGATTCACCTGAGTCCACAACCTCGGTGAAATACAGTTTGCTTGGAACTCACATTTCTCACGTGTTAACATGAATGTGCATGTAATTTTCGTCAAGTTTTGGATTTGAGTAGTAACATTTGCACTTAGCCAGAACACAAGTTGTCGATTTTGATGCTTCATTTCGACCATTCCATGGTTTTTCTACGTTGGGCTAAAGGCAGAAAAGTAATTTATTGAATTGGGGGTTGGGAAAAATCGTTGTGAACTTTTGGACGCATTCTCCCATCACCGTTCTCGTTTATGCGATTGTTGTGTTTCTGATTATTTCCAAATTTCTTTCCAAGGCAGAAATTTAAAATTCTCCGTGAGTTCAATGAATGAACACGTCGGTTGAGTCGAACTGACAACATCTACCATAAGCCTCGATGATCTTGGTTGCCATTCTTACATTTTTACGGTTACTGAATTTGTACTAATCCTGTTTACGTTGGTGAACGAACATACTTTCGGTCATCTAATTCACAGCATTTTGTGACTTGTTATTAGAGGTTCTAAACTACCCTGCGACAAGTAGACCTTTTCTTTCCAATTACTCTCAAACTGATCAATCTGAAATTCCTCAAAAACAAATGTTCACAATTCCTTTCAGTTGACATTACTCAGGCGAACGATTCAACACTGGTGCTTCAACTGATCCTGTCCGTTTCCGTTATTGAACGCCCAATACAGTTTCCGCGTTTCTCAGCCCACGATTTGATCGTTTCATCTCTTAGTCGACCGAATGATGCTTTGAATTTCTCCGCATAACTTATTGCAATAACTGATTGGGTAGTCGAAATTAACCTTTACCTCTTCCGTCTAACATTTTTAGATTTTATACCACATCTTGCTTTTCAAATTTTGATTGACGTAGACCTAGTTCGGTCATCCAAACCGTTGGCTTACTCTGAGGGGTTTCCTGGACCAAATCAAATGGGCTGTATCATTGCAGATAGTCACACAAACAAGACAAAATTAACTAATGCGAAGAGATTTGGAACATTTTGAAAACGTTTTTTAGGATGAAAAATTACTATCCTTTGGCCGAAACCTAATCCTCTCATGGGCGATTTCAAAGACCGGCAAAATTTCGCACTCCAACGTGGATATAATCAGTTCAAATGTATATTGAATATAAATATATAGTGTATTATGTTGATCAACACAGTTACTGCGACTTACTTGAATTGCAAAATCTTAAAGTTTGTCTATGTTTATATCAGGACCAAATGATGTAAGGAATGTATCGAAAAATCGATGCGCCATTTATTGGTTTTAATTGTGAATGATATAATTTTAATAACAGCGCCGTTTCGACTACCGTGCGTGGTCTTTCTCAAAGCATGTTTTGCAATCAAAAATGAGCATTTGGTTGTAAAACTTACCTTGGGAAAGACCACGCACGGTAGTCGAAAAGTTGGCGCATTACACCTACCAACAACGCTGTGTTATTGACATTATATCATTCCCAGTTTGTCTGTGTATGCTGAGACATCCGTCCATTGGCACATGTAACGGCAAATACCATAGAGTCCCACTGATAGGTGGGTTCACAGTGGATTGGCAGTCTCCAGGCTTCTAACTGATGGGGTCAAAATTGGAGGTGAGTTAAGTGCTGTGACGGATAAGTCCATTTCCTTAACGAATCGTGCCCAGATGTGAATGCAGACAGTTGAAATGAACATTGTCCAGGTGTGTATGCACCTGCTTCTAGATGAGTTTCGATCGATAACCATTTCAATCGACAGGCGATGTGATGAACAAGGATCACTAGTTCCTCGATGATCTGCACTACAGCCCGTTCCTATTGAATTTCAGACTGTTCTTTTTGTTAAGGGTTGACAGGAGAATGGCGATCACCAGCGAATGCAGAATCCATGTACATTTATTTATAACAGCTAAACTTAAAGCCGGAGTCAAACCGGAAACTTTTCGATTACCTGGCAAAAAATCTCACCGTTGAACTAACGTGGTACACATATAAGGGCCACGTCTAACTCATTACGACTTTCTACAATACTGTATCATCCCGGATTTCAAGTTTATAGTTGCCAGTCTCCTATCGTCCCTTAGTGCAGTGAGCCATAGAGGCTAATGTAGTATGCCTCTTTCGTTAATCTCATGCTTCAAACACAGTAAAAGATGTTATCTCATGCTCGCTTCTTATTTGTTCCTGATTTTGACTGGAATCGCTTTGATCTTTCGCACAACTAAACCAGCGTGGACCGGGCAATGGGAGGAGGGTGGGGTTGGTGGACGACCATTGTGGAATCTGAGTTGCTGTCTCCTGCCTAGGCTTATCTCTTGCGAAACGGAACGCAATCATTTCATCTATATGCTTTCCCCCATTTCAGTTGTCAACAGACCTGTGTGAGTGTGTGTGTGCGCGCGCTCTTGGTTGGTTACACGTACACTTCCCCGTTCTTCATTGAAACAGGAAACCGGAAACTGTGATTGATCGACGTGGTAAAAACAAGACCAACTGGGAAACAGGTTAAAAAACCGTTTTAAGACTTTATTTGTTCAAACAGTAAAGTCACTCAACCAGTCGACAATTTCTATAACGAGTTTTCTGCATCACCAAGAGCATCTAAGTGTTCAGCGGCATCTGCGTAATAGAAATCTGTCATGCAGAGAGTAGAAACTGTCTATATCTTGTATGTAACTGCAGTTTGTTTATAGATAACAATTGTTGTCAGTTGAAGCAGTTTTCGCTTACTATTCGGAGCAAACCGTATTAAAGAAATATGGAAGTAAAGTGTCCGTGTCATGCCCGCATGGTGATTTGTAAATTATAATTCGCCTACAGAATAGATATGTAGATAAGTGCAGGGCCATTAAGTTATTTGGGCTGAACGGGAGGCTTGCGGTGCGAGATCGCAGAAAGACAATGGATGACAATACCGACGAACTTAAGGGTTCTGCTTCCACCACCGTGGTAAGTTGAGAACGGAGTGCATTGTTAGGATCCGAAGTAGAAAATCGAGCGGGATCTGAACTCATATTTGAAATACGAGTTTTTGACAAAATGGTTTAACCCACAAAGCAGCGGGACAACCCACTGGGGACCACTAACTGAGTTATCAGTTCATACGTCCTTCGGACGGGGCTAGATACTCCGGGTGCTCAGTGCACTCCTCATCCACAGATGGCGGTTTGGAATCAAGGTTTAGCCATCTCACCCAGATCGGTTACTAAAGAACAATCAACCATGTGGAGGATGCGGGGCAGTCGCCTTTTTCCTCGCACACTCAAGTAAAATGGTGTTCGGTACAGTCTGCAAATCCCCCGAAAAGAATGGAGATAAAAATTAGTAATTTTCATTGGCCTTGAAAGTTGGTGTTATTCGTATCTCGTGCTGGAAGTTTTCTGATCTTGATCAGTTGACTTGGTGTTAAGATCGCGAAATTTTCGCCGCCAGTCAAAATACCATCGTTAGTGCACCTGGGATGAACTGACTGGATGGATCACTGTGTTCTTTTGTTCGGAAGTAAGCTATTCTCCTGTTCACCTGAGAATATCCCGTGCGAACCGAGCCTATATGATAATTATTGCACCCCACATTTAACGTTTTTTGGACAGTTGCATTTCAACCCAGTTCAGAATGGGATCGATTTGGTGTCGTGCATATTTTTATTTGGTGACATTCTCCTACTGGGGAAGAGTGCACTTCTGCATGTCGATTCTGGAATTTTTCTTTCAATAGGTCTTTGTTTGGATTATTTCATAATTAGAGTCCAGTTACTTTTATAACTATAAGTAGACGATGTAGTTTCGTCATCACCGAGGTCTGGGATGTCCGTGGAGCGAGACTCTCAAGTCAGTCAACGTGACCTAGCGAATACGTTGGCGAAACTGATGGTGTTTGTATCGGCGATCGTGTTCAATCCTAACTAGTGAATAAAGAGTGCATTCCTGTGTGACTTTTTGAAGTGGTCTCAGTCTCATCATTCAATTTAGGGGCACCAGTGGTCTAAGCCTTTTCTAATTACCGGGACCAATCTCGCATCCTTCCAAGCGTTAACAATTTGATGGATGGTTTTTGTGCCATTTCTGTAATTACCCTAGTGTTCGTTTATATTTACTATTGCCAACTTAGAAAGCAATTTACTCTCTCTTCTTCACTGACTGTTGAAAAGTTACCGGAATGCTTAGAAGATATGGCACTGACATTTTTTGGCACGGAGCGGAACAGATGTGGCGCAGTTTGAACTTTGGCATGACGGGTGAAAATGATTTATAGTTGCTTATTTCCTGCGGAAACTGATATTGAATCGGTCACTGATGAAATAATCGTTTTAGTTTTTCAAAAATTAAGGTTGAATTAGTGAAATTCCGCCTCAGCTATGCATGAAGTACCATCCCAGTACAAAAATCATCATCGTGATGGCATTGGGTATTGGCTCGTCATAACCACTACCGTGGTCGGATATCAATACAGCTGCCTTGATAAAAAACGGAAATCTAAGCAAAAATAGTGCATGAGTAAGTCAGTGAATAACAATGGACCGGAATCAACCGGCGGAAGAATGGATCAGTGAGTGTTAATCACGAGAGGCCAATACGAACGACTGGATATGGACTAACTAATGAATGTTTATGTCTACTTGACTTGGATGTCGTCAATAGGGTTAATGGGAACAGGTGATAGAGAGATTAAATCGATGATAGAGTTTCGAGACGAAATATGGCAAACGTCTCCTTTCTTTTCTGCGTTACAAAACAACCATCGGCTGGGCTAAAGCCTACTATATTTATCCCCGTTTTTGCATTTCATGTTAGATTCCTACTGTGTCATTACACTTCAGCGTTTCTGGGTAGTAAAACCTGGTTGGCGCTAAGTTCGAAATGCTTGACTCTGATCTACTTTTAAATGTTTTCTTCTTGACTTTTACCTTAGTACTTACTAATCTCTCCAGTTCCAATATATATATATATATATATATATATATATATATATATATAGTTTTTTCGTTGGCTTCATTTTTTGGTTTGAGTTTGCGGATATACTCGTTAATAATTTAAGTTTTAATTTTGGTACTCCTACCGACTGAAAATGCATAACCTATTGTTTATAAAGCTGTTGTTTGGTGAATCGAAATTTACTTCCAGATAAGATGAATAAAATGTACAAAAAATAGACGAATTTGTTGTTTCGCTCCAATATTCCATTATTTCTGTTCTGTTTAGCTAAAGATTTGGAGGCAGACGGTACCGGGGTTGCGTCCGTTCTTCAAAGTCAGCTGAACCGAACCACAACTAATCCGGCTGATGCACTCCCGTACGTGGATGATACTTCGTCATCAGCCTCCTCTACTTTGGCTTCGTTATCCGTCCAACCAGATATCGTTATCGCCAAATGCCAGCCAGCTAAACCCCCGCGTCGACTTACCCTGACCACTGGGACTTCCGGTTCCAAACCACAATCATCTGAAGCAGCTTGGATTCGTCCAAAGGAAAACTTCGTCAATGACGTTAATATTGGTAATAACAGTAACATTTATACTAGGAGTAACAGCTCATTTAATCCCGCAACCAATGGTCTTTCGTTGCCCCACTCACACACATCAACCCCCAAGGGGACTAGTTTCGTTCCACTTAAAGGCACTGTACGAACTATGATTGATCGTTTCCAGCGATAAGACTTACAATCCGTAATCGACCATTTTTTTTCCTCCCCGAGCTTTTAATGCGTACACATAGACCCTCAGAATTTCTACTCAACTTTTGGTCGACCATGCTATCCACGATTGCTTTTTTTGTATTTGCAATTTTGCTCCGTTCAATTCCCTTCGATGTCTTGATAAATTTGCTTCTCATTTTCTTCCGGTGAGCTTTTGTTGTTGAGTGTCTAGCCCCGATAAAATATTCTACCACCCGACGATCTGTCTGGGCACAGTACACAATAGAGTTCACCACACTCATTTTTTCGGATTGATGTATTTATACTCTCTTTCTTTCTTGTTATTTATATGCGCATACAAACACACACACACACACACAAACTTCCAATCACATACTGAGTCACGTCGCGCCTGTTCAGTTCCTGTGCTTTCATCTTTTCTTTTTTTCGGTCTCACTTATCTTGTCCGCATTATGCGACTCGATGCTGCGCGATCAGTGAATTTTCAACCAGAAACTGCTTCTGCTGGATTCGTGAATTTATTGCATCATTATTTGTGCACATACGTTGCCTTTGTTTTCAAACCTATTACAACCATTCTATTCTGAATATAGTACATTTTATTAGGTTTGTTCAATCGATTTTTACCCCCCTATCCGTGACCTTTTGACAGTCGACATCCGTTACATTCGTCGTGACGACAAAATTTTGCAACGTCAAGACGCATTTCCTTCCGGCAGAGTCAATCCGCAGAGCCCGTGTTACTCGCGACCGGGCCCATCCACCGTGTGTGCAAGGGAATTGTAATAAATAATAATGTTATTTTGTAAAAAAATCCATTAGCTATTTCGGCAGTGCCGCGGCAGTAGATAGCCTCGACCCTCGCTGGCAAGCTGTTTGTCAGTCGGTTGACAAATGCTCGTACTAATTAACCCCAATGTTCTGTTATGGCATAGCCCAAGCTTCGTAGATTTGATAATTTCCATATTGGCATAAGTTTTTTTTAAACATCACTACACGAATTCAATGGGATTTCATTCTGGGAACCCTTGGAGACTCTCCATCACCTCGAACAGTAAACCACAAGAATTTCATAAGAAAATCTGCTTCTTCCACCCTGCCTAACTTTAGTGTTCCGTTTTGACCTTCAACTGCAAACCGCGGTTCGTCCACCTGCTACGCAGATCTCCATAAGCACGCGATTCGCTGCCCCAGCTTGGTGGCTTTCTGTAACGTATCAATCTAGGTTAATTGATACTCGCGAAATGGACCGGGATCTGATCGGTCAGATAAGGCTTGATGAACAATGACTTGAACCTGACTAATTTGTACTTCCGCTGAGGATGTCGTGACGCAGCTTTAGTATGGCACATACGGCCCTAAAAGACGGAGTCGAGTAAAAACCTTGAAGCTTCCTTTTACATTCCGGGTGTGGCCTATTCTGGCAAGATGCCTCGTCTGCCGAATTACATGGGGCAGAATATTTAAAAATCAAGTACGCTTTTGAGGACATTTTCTAAATTGGTTTGTTTTAATCGCAAATTAGGTGATTTGTAGTCAAAGGTGGGCAGAACCTATAATTAAAGGATAATTAAAGGGGGATTTGTGGGAAACATTCACGTAACACCCAGTTTACCGTTTTCGCTTTTAGGAGCAGTGGGAGATTGCAAAAGAGATGGTAAGATGGGATGCGAGAGAGTGATTCACAACCCAATGACCTGGAGATTAAAAACAATAAAAGGCTACGATACGAATTCTAGCAATAGAAATCTGCGTTACTAAACGCGGTAGTACGACAGAAAACCGGAGCACACGTATTTCCGGGCTAGAGCGCCATACGCTGGGCTGAACCACTTGTGGTTTCGGCCTGATAATTCGCTGAAATTGAGAGGTAGCGTGTATTGTCCCACACTGAGCTCCGTTCTGTTGCACGGTTGCGAAACATGGAGTATGCTTGTGGGAGATAATCGTCGCTTGTGGGGTTCCGAAAGTCCATATCTACGTAATATTACCGTGATTGAATGGATGGAGCATGTAGTGACCGAATGAGCAATGTGAAAGTGAAGAATCTATTATGGAGTGACAGTGCTGAAAACATCTTATCTCAGCATATGAAGCTTAGTGGACTTCGTTGGTTAGGTCATGTGTTGCGTATGACGAGCACTCGTCTACAATAACGTGCCACATTTCGCGTTCGTCCCACGGATTGGAGGAAGTCACGTGGTGGATGGCAGCAGATGATGTGGCGACATGTAATGAGGAAAATGTATAGCGAAATTAGGTGGAGTGGTTGTCTGACGTTTTCGTGGTTTGGTGTCCGACAGATCCGTGAACTAGTTGGCTGGATTCCCCGAAAGATATGTCAGCGAACCACGAACAGTGTTGATCGTGTTTTGATATTTTGTCGAATGAGAATGATTGAACATTGCGTTTATGGAATTGTTTGTTTGTTTCGTGTGTGTTGGTTGCTGGAGCGTTCTTTTCTTTTCCCGTCTGCATATTGACGGTTTCTATAGGAACATGTACCTCTGATGAAAAGACGGTGGTCCATGTGGCTTGTGCTTTCCTGTTTGACATTGAACGATGTTTATATTGATATTTATTGTATACTGCCTTGAAAGCTTTCAAGGTTCCATGTAAACCGCATGCAACTAAACCTTACAGGTAGGGACACGCAAATTGGAGAATGTAATTATCCATATCAATGTGACCGTAATTTTTTCTTCGTTCATATTTGTGATTTTTGGTCGTGTACGGATTATTTTTAGAAGGGATGCATTCTACAGACAGGCTACATAATATTCACTCTTTGGAATTCGGTTTGCGCTGTAGCTGTCAGCTTCTCCAAACAACAATAATCCTCATCACTTTGGCCCTAAAGGAGGCACTAATTTTTACGCTTTCGGTCTGGACATGTGAAGTTTGAACCTCAGAATGATCATGAAGCACAATTGGTCAATTCACGTTGCATGATCGCGTCCCGTAAGAGCAAGCAAATGGTTGTTGCATGTTTCTTGTTTGAAATTGAGACAGATCAAAAATACACGATTGGTGTGATGACCCGGTGAACTTTTCATCCTCATTTTCGTGATTTTCCTCAAAAGATTATAATTGAACAACTTCGAGTTACTTACATCGATGCTGCTGCATTTGTTTCTCAAGGTGACCACGGGGAGCATTGCTGTAGTGAGACAAACAGGAAATCGGAATGCCACAATGAAATACCGTGCACACTCGTTCCCATCCGAGAAGATCTATTCAGTTTACGTCTACTGAAACCCTGAAAGACGTATTTATATCTTTGGAATTAGCTTTCCTGTACATAAGTTCTTATGTTGGATAATGATATGAAGACGGGTCAGGTAGGAGCTTCTGGGTCCGTTTGAATGTTGACGTCTGCAGTTATGAAAAACAACTCAAACCACATCCCAAATAGATGGTTTCCTAGACCTGGATGGAGCTTTCAGTTTCTGCAAGGCTTCAGCCATATGTTTCTCCTATAGACTTTCGTAGATCAGCCTTTTATTTTTCGGCCTTTACTATTTTATTGTTGAAATAGCAGCGGCCAACGGAAGGCTACCAAGTGGGGAAATTGACCGACATTGGAAAGGTTAGAAACCGCGAACTTCACGTCCAGGAGTCACAGTTTTGTCCGAATGATCGATTTCAGATGTTCGTCCTCAAACATCTTCGTAATCCTCACTTAGAACGCAACTTTCAGCGACATCTAGCCAAGAAAAAAAGAAATGCACCTATTGGATACGTAGATCCATGTTCGTTCTATCGAAATGGACTCGCAGTTGTTTACCAGACCATATTAGACTTGCGTGCTCCTCGAAAGCGTCTCGCATTCATGGCGGGAGCGTTATGCGGTTTCTTGCTCCGTGTACTTTTGCGACCAATTTGAACTTCTCAGCGAATCGCATGGTTTTAGCTTGTGCCGTTTCTCACACAAATATAGTTTTGGTTTGACTGGATCGAGATTTTCCGAACTGACCGTAAGTAACTTCAGTGTCATGGTTTATGTAGACGGGAAGCGCTCTTCGGTGAAAGGAGACGATTGTATGTCGTATGCAGAATTAGTCAAGGTGCGTAGCCATTATTTGATCGACCGAAGAAACGTGTCAGAAACAGACACAGCGTCACGTGCTGATTTACTGTACATCAAAAACGTCCTCACTTGCAGACGGCCTAAAGAACAAAAGCAACAGAAATCTGAAGTGCATGATTTTACGCCCAGTAAAGATGGAGTCTATCGAAATAGATCCAATGAACACACTGGATCTATTTCATGATGGTCATGCAAAACTTTCGGGTACATCAACGCAGAAACCTTCGGAAATCGATGGTGTCAATCGAATGGAAGGTAATAACAATGAACCAACTTTAGCAATGCATCTATCAGAACTGTCGGCAGAAAAAAGGCAGTTTCAGAAAACCAGATGAAAAATCATCCAGAACTAAAGGTTTCACACTTCACTAAACATAGGTCTATTCGTCGAGTTTCCGGACATGAAACTACAAATTTGTCGGGCAAAGATAATCCGCCAAAAGGTGAAACAATAAATCCTAATAACTGCATTTCACAGTTATTTTCGGATTCATTTTTGTCGGGGATTACCGTTGCTTGGGCTCAGACTTGTCCGATCAACCAGTCTCAGATCCATTCCTCTGCAATCGTTTACTTGAGACCTAAAGCCCACTGATATCATACACTCGTTAGAGTTGTACAACTGTTCTTTATGTCGAACCGGGGTGAAAGGTCTCACCAACCTGTTCTTCAATTATTTTGACCTTGAAAGCAAGTTCCATAGTCCGAATTAACACCAGAATGACGACAGAGTTTACATGTGAGAACGACAAACTGCGCGGAATCCGCTCCTCATAATTCCGGCAGAAGACAATCTGCAGACGCCATTTGGACATTGTTCGACCGTCCAGAACGAGATCTCAATGATTTGTACCTCACAGGTGTGTGGGACAACGCAATTCGACTAAAACCGCTAGGAATTTACTGTACTGTTACTTCAGGCGGAATATTCTAGCATTTTGCCTCCTAAATATTCGCTATCCGTCAAAATTCTAACGATAAAATAAACGAATAAATGTTCATCCACACAAAAAGCGCCAGTTTTATTCAGCACAGTCACAAAACGTAAGTAAAACTGATGGTAGTCTATAATTAGTCCACATACTCTCTGTAACTGAAGTCCGAGCGTCTTGTACCACCCTGATTCCGGATAGACAAGAGTTACACGGGTGTAAGCAATAAACCAAAAACTGCAAACAAACAGAGGAAGTGTTGAAACACCGTGAACACGAACCGGGTTCCACGAGTTTCCGGTATATGGATAGTAAAACCAAATAGTGGTAATCTCATCCACCGTAGGTTGTAAAGTTGGTTTCGAAAAGCTACTTGACAACCTCGAAGTGTTATGGAAACCCTGAACCCAGTGAAACATTTTGTTGCTTTACAGTCCTTGTCCTACTTGTGTGATAGAACTTGGATTTGCTTTGTCCTAATCGGTCCCGGAAACTTGGCGGTGAATTTACGTGGTATGTTCAGAAATTTGTTCATGTTCCCATGTTTTAGCCACATCAGTTGCTGATCCGTTACGACGGTGTGGTTGGGTCAACACACCTCCATGTAGTTGCTAGTGAAATTCACAGGTGCACCTGATCCGGTGGGTTCACAGTGATGCTTGAATTGTACACTGCTTTTTTGGGCAGTAACTGTAGTTTGTGTTTGAAAAGGTTATCTTTTAATTCGTGGTAGCCAATTTCTTTCGCATGCTTGTTTTTTCGGCATTTATGCTGAAGGTTTTTGCATGATAATCTCGTTATTCTGTCTTTAAAAATGGTAAATCGATTGTCAGATTGTCGCGAAATAAGTGCTTGGATAACACGGGATTAAGGAACAGAGACAACAGGAATTTCTAAAGAAGAACGATTAAAAAGGCAAAAATTGCTCGTTTTTTTGTTATTCTGGATGTCATTGGATGAATTCACCTTTCTGTAGTGTTAAGACACACTAGATGGATTGGAAAAATGTTCATACAACTGCGTTTTCCAACTTTCCATAATTCATCATAACTGTCGGAATCCGTGTGATTTTCACCGTTGTGGCTGATACGAGATGATCTGTCCGTCGAGAATCCTAAATACGCACCCTGTCGTTAAAAAATATAAACCGGCCAGTCTCCAGGTGGCGGTTTGTAATGTTTCATTCATTTTACCATCATCCTTGCCTGTAGCTGGTCGAATGATAGCCGGTGGTTCGCACTTAATGGCTGGAGATTTCTTCCACAACTGCTTCTTGATGGAAAATAACTACTCGCTGGTTGAGGCTCGCTGGAGTATTTTACGCCCGAATTTGGTCCCTTCGGTTCGTAGTAAGGACCAGCATCGCTATGTAAAATCTTAGTGTCTTCTAGCAGGATCAAAAGGTACTTAAACGACACGAAAATCCGGTGACGGTAAGAAAAACAATTTTTGGCATTCAATAAATCATGGTCAAACAACTCGGATAGTGTGACAGCCAAAATGTTGGACTCACAATCGTTGTTTTTGGGATCGTGTCCCGAAATCCCCAACTGGGATAAATTAGACGAATAAAATGGCTGTTTCGTAGTTTTTAACCGTGAGCTGATTGCAGTCTCGGCGTGATGAATCATCGAAAGATCACCTCGTGAGCCACTGTTCTCAAAAGCTGAACTATTACACACGTAGTGCCGATATATTGTATTTCAAAATTCAGGAAATAATATTGTTTTAGATAAGTAAATGATGTCTCCTAAAAAAATAGGCCATCCGTTTTTCGATGAAACTGAACAAGCTGAATGTGGTTTTTTTCCAAAATGAACGGTTCGGTTGTCCATAAGTACCCCAGTTGAACTAGAATAAACAAGATTAATCACGCGAGCGGAACAAATTCATTTGCGTGTGACATGTGAATAAATGATAGACAGCAGGTAGAAAAAAGGAAAACTTGATGGAATCTCACGTTTATTTTCAACGAAAAACTTTGTGAACAATTCAATCCTGCAATGTAACATACTAAAGATCGTGAACCCAGACTCAACTGTAATCCTCATATCTGATTCCGGATGACGAAAAACAACACTTCGTTTGGAGCAGAGTACGGACCATGAGGCGCAATTACGCGGTTATTCGCCAACCGTGTTTTGCACAAGCCGATCGGATTTATTATTTCTTTAGATTCTGCCAGATTTTCCTATTATTCGTTATTAGTAATATCTGTCATCTCGCATTCTGCTTCTACCTACTAGTATTGTGACTGAATCAAATGATTCAATCTGTGCACTTGGAAATCATCATCCGAGAAAACGATTTAATGCCTCACCAAAATATTGTCAAGGGCTATTTTGTGAAGAAAATCACTAACATCTTCGAGTCTGTTCCAGGAAACTCTGTGGTCAAATACGGAGGTGATTAACTGTTTTCAAATTTATTTGCTTTGATTGTTTCGTGTTGTTGATAGAACACGGCAAATATTTTAAAAGTGATCATGGACAAAAATGAATGATATTTGTGGTGAACAAATACGATCATGTCAGAAACGAAACAGGTTGAACCGATCACTGTCTCTAATAGTTTAAGCTCATTCAAGTCTATAACGTGGTCCACCTCTTGGGTGAGGATGAAGTGTTACCTTCTAAAAACGACGAGAGTCGGACTTGTAGTTGATGCATACACAACGACATCTGCCACCTGGAACAAGTTATTCCCACCAGGCCACTTGCCCAGGTGAGTCAAAACCTCGTGAATTGCTCACTTCTAGAAAATCACATTGAACAAAGTCAGCAAATCACGCCTCCAAGTGCTCTCATCAAAATCGCACGTATGTCACGCGAACCGATTGTCCACTAGCATTACATGCACCTGTCTGTTTTCAAACTGACCAGCTGTGTACTTTAGACTGATTTAGGAGGATTAGATAGACAACGTACACTGCATAATGAAGCGGTATTCCTCGGAAATTGCATTCAAAACACCAAACGACTCCGTAGTTTATGGATTAAATGACCGACGAGCCGACAAAAGTGGAAGATTATGTATATGCACATAAACATGTGTATTTATATGAATATTTGTATACATATGTAAATATACATATATATGTATATATAAATATACTTTTATATACTTATTATTATATGTGGCTATTCATGCTTCGCCAGTTACTCGAAATGCGCTCTACGGTCGATTCCTTTCTCGTCTTGAAAGATGCGTTCGATTCAGTGGATCGGACAGCGCTACTCACTGCTCTCCATCGAAGTGGTATGTCAGCGAATTTCGTGAACCGGCTGCGAACATTGTACTTGCATACCTCTCGCCAATCTTGTTCGACCTCGTCATGGACGAGGTAATGGATGATGTTTTAGGAAGTCCCCACAATGTACGAATCAAACTGCCCGATGGAGAGAAGCCGTGTGACGTAGATTGCGCAGACGACCTCGTGCGTATGTTCGAATCAACGAACCATGCACAACATTCACCAGACAGACTCTCGAAGTGTGCAGCTGAGTTCGGCATGAAATTTACACCTTCGGAGTGTAAATTTCTATTGCGAGACTGGGTGACAGTAGTCCCGAACATGATGCCGAATGGAGAGGAACTAACGAGTGCTGACCATTTCACTTCTCTCGGCTGCCGCGTGTCGAGAATGGTGGCATGGCAATAGAAGTGAGCACGCTTGTATCGAAGTCTCAAGCGGTGTATGTTGGACTGAATCACTTATGGCCTCGGCCTGATATTTCATTGAAGTTGAAAGGTCGTGTGTATTGTCCCACACTGAGCTCCGTTCTGTTGCACGGTTGCGAAACATGGAGTATGCTTGTGGGAGATAATCGTCGTTTGCGGGGCTCCGAAAGTCCATATCTACGTAATATTACCGTGATTGAATGGATGGAGGATAGAGTGACCGGATGAGTAATGTGAAAGTGAAGAATCTATTATGGAGTGGCGGTGCTGAAAACATCTTATCACAGCATATGAAGCTAAGTGGACTTCGTTGGTTAGGTCATGTGTTGCGTATGACGAGCACTCGTCTACAATAACGTGCCACATTTCGCGTTCGTCCCACGGATTGGAGGAAGTCACGTGGTGGAGTTCAGCAGATGATGTGGCGACATGTAATGAGGAAAATGTATAGCGAAATTAGGTGGAGTGGTTGTCTGACGTTTTCGTGGTTTGGTGTCCGACAGATCCGTGAATTAGTTGGCTGGAATCCCTGAAAGATATGTCAGCGAACCACGAACAGTGTTGATCGTGTTTTGATATTTTGTCGAATGAGAATGATTGAACATTGCGTTTATGGAATTGTTTGTTTGTTTCGTGTGTGTTGGTTGCTGGAGCGTTCTTTTCTTTTCCCGTCTGCATATTGACGGTTTCTATAGGGACATGTACCCCTGATGAAAAGACGGTGGTCCATGTGGCTTGTGCTTTCCTGTTTGACATTGAACGATGTTTATATTGATATTTATTGTGTACTGCCTTGAAAGCATTCAAGGTTCCATGTAAACAGCATGCAACTAAACCTTGCAGGTAGGGACACGCAAATTGGAGAATGTAATTATTCATATCAATGTGTCCGTAATTTTTTCTTCGTTCATATTTGTGATTTTTGGTCGTGTACGGATTATTTTTAGACGGGATGCATTCTACAGACAGGCTACATAATATTCACTCTTTGGAATTCGGTTTGCGCTGTAGCTGTCAGCTTCTCCAACCAACAATAATCTTCATCACTTGCGCCCTAAACGAGGCCAAAACCGAAGCTACCTCCTTCATATCCCCGCGCCAATGTCTTTCATGCCTGCAACGTCGTTTGTTCCAGCCTTGCAACAAGAGCACGAAAAATTAGACTACCGGCTGGTATACGCAACACGTCTGCTATCCGCCAAGGGCAAGAAGACGAGAACAATACCTCTTTATAAGATAGAAATTCGAACACCTTTATAAGAGCAACGCAATACACAATGAGCAGAATTTTAACTTCCCCATTTTGCCGCTGGCGAGTCATTGGACCGGTCATTCGAAAAAGGTCAGAGGTTCGAATCGCAGATTTTCCGATCACTTTGGTGATAGACATCGGCTTAATGTTACCCTACTCTTCACCACGCCGGATCTATTGGGGCGTTGTGTAACTATCCGCTCGTATTTCCGGGGTCAAGTTGGCCGGTCCTCCCAAGTGGTAAGCCCGGTTGGTTGTGGCATATTTCCCTTTCATTACTCCATTGAATCACGTGTGTCACAAAAATTTCATTTGATAGTTTAAGTTCCTCATCTAAAACCACATCACTGAGAAGATATCATCTAGGTGTTGGGTACTTCTCGTTCAAATCTCCGACTCAGAGCAGTTTGGAACACTTATTGAAGACAACTATCGTCATTTTTTTGACATAGGAGCTTTGGCAAACCTTGACAGCCGTTAGGTGTTTTGGAATCTGGAGCCCGATATGCTTCTGTTGTTTCATCGGATAAAGCAAAATGGCAGATCGCCATTTCATCAGCATTGACAATATTATCCCTTGACTACTGATTTAAGCTGTTCATTTAAACAGTTATCAACATTGTCACGGTTTGTCACTCTACGATCGCCATAAATCTGATGGGCGAATAAAATGCACAGAAGGAAATAGCTTACTTCGTGTGATATCCTTTCTGACCGAGTTCTCCCAGCAGCTAAACCAACCTTTGGACATCTTGAACTCCGTAGCTCCTCATAAGTGAACGAACTGTTCACAGCCATCTTCCAAATCACAGAATACAACATGGCAATGTCATCGTGCTTTTCTAGTATCCAAAAAATGAACCATTGAAAAGAGGCATCATGGACCTCACTGTGCCTCCACTCCGCTTTCAAATGACACCATTGCGAAAGGCTGCCATCAAACTGGTGTTCTCGGAGGAGAGTTTTTTCTCCGACTACACTTTGTATGCAAAGCGCTGAACAATTTCTTTTCTTAAATCATCCGCGGTAGCTTTGAGTCCATAATCCAGATCTCATAATGTGAAATGAGTTCCCAACGTAAATACTGTGCCTGCGCGGGCTTTGAAAGGCAGCCAAGGGTTGACTTCAATATTCTGTGATGGATGATTCAGTTTCGTCAATCAAGAACCTAAAACCATGCAGAGATCGGTTTTAAGAGCCCATTTCGATATTATTTTATTAAGGATGGATTTTGTGTAATTGGAAGCATTTCAAAAAATGCAACTTTCGAATGGTGCTAGTTTTTGAGACTGAAAAACAAAGAAAAATTGGCTTTCGTCTTCTGATCTCAGAAATTTTAGAAACATTTCGCAAAATGTTGTCTTCTGAGTGTTTCAGTTGATAATCTCAAGTGTTTTAAGGAATACTAATGAAATAACACTGAATGGTTCTGTTTCACAATGCACTCAGTCGGGATTGCTCAGTTTCTTCTCTGTCTCCTTGAAAGCACTTGTGCAGTGTCCAGAAATAATCTAAATATATTTGGTATTTCTCGCCGTAACTCGTTCGATAAACAATGCTTTTTTGTTAGATAATTGAACCGTCGAGGACACCAAGACCAACTTTCCCACTTGGCAGCCCTCTGCTGGTCGCGACTCCTTTCCTGGAAATTGATGTACATTGTTGTTTCATTAATAAAGGAAGCAAAAGATAAAAGATTAAAAAGGCCAGTGCGAAGCATTCCAGAACTATCTTTATATAAGCCCATCTCTTTATGTGCATCATTTTCAGGAAAGTGACCGAAGATTGCTCAATGCAAAGTTGATCGGAAGTGGGCTGAGTTGAACCCGCGACGCCGGGGAATTGAAAAGCCATCACGCTGATCACTTGTTCACAGCCGGTGTGCACGAATGCTTTCGAGTTCACACGTGGCAGCCAGAAAACAAATGCGTCTTCTACAAAACAAAAAGAAAAGAAAAAAGTAGAATAAATTTGGAGAAACAGATTGGAGGACAAAGCGATTTTTTTCGACGAGTAGAACTGAGTTACAAGTGTATTTGAATTGCATCCGCAAGTCACATTTGCTAATTTGATCGATCGGCATTTATTTAGGGCAAATGAACCTCATAGAGATGATCAACCCGGGTTTCAGAAGTCACTGATATTCAGGACAATTGAGACAATGATATTATGAGAAGTCACCAAATATATTTCAACACATCTTTTCATCCTTTTATTTTGCTAGTGAAATGAAAAGATAACTCAAATTTCAGGATTAGTTCTGTTGCGCGCCGAGTGCAGTCAAGCAGAAAAGTTTGCAGACGATAGGAGGACAAAGACTCGCAAGATTCAAGTGATGTTGTCTCCTTGGAAGGCAAACATACGAGGATGGTGATAACAGTAAAATGATAAAATATCGCTATTTACAAACACCCCGGCGACCTTCATATCTGTCGCGACTCGGAATGCCCATAAAAGTTTGCTGAACGTCTGTGCTGACTAGGGAAATCCTATATAAGCGCGAACAAACTAACGCCTGAAAAAGCGTATGCGATTCTCCGGGGATCATTACACTATTGCCCCTGTTAGGGCTTGAAGTACTCCCTGATGGCGGCAGATCCATAGCGCGCAAAAGGAGCCACAGTGAAGGGTAAGTAGTGTAGTGATGATCTACGGTAATGTTGAAGATCAGTTAGGTATCCTTTTAATCGTATCCACCCTAATCTTTTCCAGATGAAGAAATTAACAAGGCGTCAGTGGATTTTTGTCATACACGATCAAACAAGTCCTAGTGAAGAATGGCTGACATTGCAAACAAGTAAAACATAGCCGAAACACGTCGGTAATTTGTTTCGCACAGTTATTTAGTCCACAACATGTCATAGTTTGGATTAAATTTCGTCTCAACAAACTCGTTTCCTTCTTGGGGTTGCCGTAATTCGGTGCTGTGCTTATGTTCCCTTGCGATCAGCGATTGTCGTTAGTCAATGGCAGCGATACCTTGTAGGTCACCAAAGACCGCTTGCTAAAATATTTCAGGACGATGCCAAATTGGTACAGAAGGAAATTGTGAAATGGGACCGAGGTGATTCATCGCCGAAATGAAGTGTTTATTCTAGTTTATTAGATAACAAGTATATTAATTTACACAACTGCTAGGTAGGTCGAAATGCAAAGTTTTGGAATAGGAACAGTACTCGCACTCTATAGTTTCAGTACCACATTTGATTTCTCCGGTCCAGATTACCGGCCAGGCAATGAACTCTTTGCTGGTGGAACACAAAGAACCCTTCCTTGTTGACGGACATGGACAGAGACAAACGAAAATGCCCACAAGTATTACGTTTAAATGTCTCGTTGTTAGTGAATCATTCATACTAGACAACACTTAGTAGTAACAACCCTTCTGTGACTAAATTTTGTAATTAAAAGCGATCAGTTCCCAATTAATTGAGCTAATCTGTTATTGTACAATAACTTTTCAGTTGCTTCGGAATCGCGTTCAGATATTGGTCAGGATATTAGACATTCACGAAAATGGACCTTCATAGATGTCCACCTTCAGAAGTATAGAGAGTATTTTATTGTTGAAAACGATGAATCATTGGGCCGGGACAGCTAATGGTTTGCGCTTCTTGTTATCGCATAAATGGATAGGATTGCAAATACCAGTTTGAGTGTATTCTTAAAAAAACTTTCGCTAATCAAGTCCATCACCAGTCAGCCATCGCCTGCTTCCACTGATTTCGGCATGAGCACTAAAACCAAGCCTACATGAAACCTTATTTTAGGATTGTATGCTATATGTGTCTAGAGAATGCATATCTCAGTCTGTGTGATCGCCGCGATCTTCATTGGTTTTTCGAATCACTTCCTCGTTCGTGAGCCTCACTTGTGATGTACAAAATCTTCAACAGTTAAAGCCACTGTTTTTAAATTGAGATAGCCCATGATAGACATTTGGTGTTGATCATCATAGGGTGTTCAATGGATTTGACTTCCTACACTCGTCCTGTCCACTTGTAACTCGATGTCACGTGGCAGACTCTAGTCAATTGTGTGATAGCGTTTCGATCTGGCTATGATTTCGCAATCCGCTTCCAATTTGGAGCAGACAAATGACCCCGACTAATCGTTACCGACTATTGATTTTTCGATCAAAGAAACAGCTCGGTTCGACCGATGGATAATAGTTAGAGTTAGGCCAGAGGCTCGTCAAATTTGTTTTTTTCACGTTACTTGAATTCTCATTTTTTTCTTATCAACACTGTCACCTCGAAAATGCAGTTTAGTTTTACGAATGCAATTGTTTCATTTTAGTAAGTGAAGTTGCCGCTACCGAGGGACATTTCATTTATTACGGTTTCTTATTCGTTGTGAATCTTTATTATAAATAAGTCAAAATGCTACTCTCCTTGTGAAGTCCATTTAGTGACCTGGGTCACAGATCGCTTTCTTCAAGCGTTATTCCACATATTTCAAGTTGGTTCTGAATCCATTTGCATACGGAAACTGTAATCAACCACATATATATCTTTTGGTCAAAAAAAGACTATAAAATATCACAGCATCATTCGGTCCGACGCGTCTGACGTGTTCAACTTAAACTTCAGTTGGCACAAAGAACCAGATGTTATAAGGACTAAGGACTGACTGATGCATGAACCGATTAAATCTATCCGAAAAGCTGAGAAATAAAGAACTGGTTCATTGTTCTTGCTAGAGTTAGCAAAAACGGATTTAGAGTTTGGATCAGAGTTTGTTGCCTTTATACATCCTTGGTAGTTCGCATGGCAACAAACACATTTTTAACCGAATGATTGCAAATTTCATTTATCGTCGGTTTTTATTTAGGTACTTGTTTACACATACGAATTAGCTGAGCAGTAGTGCTTTAGACAAACTGTCCAGTCGAATTATTCCAGTGAAAATTCAAGCGTCTGTATCTTCATATCCCAGGAATACGATGAGAACTATCAGGAAATGTTTTCAATCAAAACATACGGTGATTGGACAAAATCTCAAATATTTTCCTGAATTCTTTATCAGTTTGTGCGCCTAACAGAACTGGCTTACTTGAATAATACCGTGAGAGTCAATCATATTCAATGTAATAGAGCACACGGATTAAGGGGTCGGAACGCGGAAGCTACGTCCTCATGCTTGCCGTTGAATGAGAACCGATGAATCGCAGTCCCAGCGTCAGAATACTCAGTGCTCGCAGACCTGAAACTAATCGAAATAGATTAAATTACGAATTCTTTGGACCGTTATCGTTTAGGCGATCGCCACAAATGCTCACGTTTCAAGAGAAAATTTGTTCATAAATTTTACCTCCTTTATGAATTTACGCATGAAATCGGAAACGTGGATGAGTGTGACCTTTTGGGGAACTCATTTCATGATTGATTCTGTTCTGTAGAGAGCATACGGCAGCTGTCTTGATGTGTTCCCGGTTGACATTTGGACTGAGTGTACAGACGAAACAGGGATGGCTAAGATGACAGGATGACCTTAAATTGGTTTAGTTATAAACCATATTACATAGCCTTTGATGAATTTTCCGTAACACGATAATGGACTGTCGTTAATCGGAGAAATGTTGGGCAAGAAGATCAAATTCAACGAGTTCTACGTTAGCAGTGGAAACCCGTTAAATTTCATGGAATACTTAAAAGAAACGGTACACCTCGCCAAGGGATTCTTGAATCTGAAACAAAAGATTACTATTCGAACACAAGTGGTGTTCGTAGCACTGGCTATTTGGTTTCCTTGATGCTCGCATTTCCGATCTCGAGTTTTCCGTCACAACCGTTTCGCTAACGTTTCACCATGCGCACTGATGACAACATTACGACTGGTGGTGAAACGTTAACAAACTGAACTGTCAAGGTCATCACTCATGATATCGCAAAAGTTATCCCCTATCGTTTATTGCCTTTCGTGTTGCGGAGGATTGAAAATATGCGAAATTTTATTGTTTGGCAACACAACATATCCGAAGTAGTTGACACTTTTTGACCGTTTCGATCATCAGGTAGATCTCTTCTCTTCTTGGTGAATTTAGGATCATTGATGGTCATCAAGGAGTTGTGATCTTCCGGATATTTGACCATCAGCATCAACTGTGCCGTCAGTAGGCATGAGATTTATGCTCCATTGTTCCATATAAGACATGATTAGTGAGCTTTAATTTTTCCTTGTCCCAACTCGAAGTGGTCTGGTGTGAGCGCGAGAAGCTTGCTCGTAAATGATGACTGGAAAGTCGCGGCCTAATTCTGTCAAGGTCATTCGCTCTATTCTTTCTCGTATTGTCCTTTCTTCCGTGCTGAGATTCTATTTTTTCCCACCTGCATGCATGTTCGCGCGGTATACTGAGCGCGAAAGCTTTTACGGGTGATCATGTAAAATCAATTGCTTTGGTTGCGTTAGCGCATTAGCCCGCTGACTCTTGCAACTTGGTGCTGTCATGTTTCGTTCGATCAGAAGAAAGTACGGGCGCCATACATAACCAATACCTTCCTGAATGCCGCGGATGTACCCGATCTATATGGGATACAAATAGAGTTTACCCATTCTGCGTCTCTACTGTCGTATTTGTCTTGTTTGCTTTTTCTTATCCCATACTCCATTCGTTCTCCCAGGTAACTGTTAGTCTGAAGGACTGTACAACCATTGCATTCATTCAATGCTAGTGACATCATCATCGTAGAATTTATCAATTCACTTGTCGGGTATGGAATCCGGAACCAATTTTACGCACTGCAAATGGTTTGAATTAAGGTTCACACGTCTGCCGGAATGTGTATGTATGCGTGTGTTTGTGCATGTGTGTGTGTGCGTGTGCGTGTGTAAATTTGTCGGAGGCGACAGTCAAACCAAAGGACAAACGTCTCAGTATTTTTCGTCTGTAATGTGAGTTTAATTAAGATGTTCTGTTTGCCAAAAAGACTTCACAGGAAACGCTTCCTGTGTTTTAATTTTTATGATTACAAATGTATCGGATTTTTCAATCATTAGTGCCATACTGTATGAAGCTGACCAAGATTGGGGAAGACAGCATCGAGGATGGGCGAATTAGAGTTTATTTCGGCACCGTAAATGAGCATCGAAATACCGCTGGATAGTGCCGACTCTATAATTTTTTTCTTTTTATGATTCATTCATATCGATCGTGTTTTATACGAGGACAGTAAACTGAATAACGAATGAAATGCCCAATCAGAGCAAGATCCATTGGTGTGTGACTAAATTGCGACACTTTAACTTGTGGTTATTTTTCTATTGTAATCAATAATATTTTACTTAACGATATTACTTTTGCGTGGAAATTTATCAGTATTCATTCGCACGGAAATTTGGCCAAGAACCTGAGTGTGAAAAAAGAATTGTTTGTCAAACAAATTGAAAAAAATTCATTTTCGGATTCACAAGATGATCAAAGCATTACTGCGATGTGTGACTCTGTTAGAACACCTAAAATATCCGGTTATTTTGGTTTGCTGATTCAATTTGAGCACGAGTTGACCCGTGTCGTAATTTGATCAAACAGTATTGATGAGACATACGGTTATCACAGAATCCGCGCGAACCAAATCATGTTTTTCGTAGATCACTTTTATCTCATGCACTTTTTTCATAGTTAAGTTGATAAGGTCTAACTTCAATTGTTAGGCTGCGAATGTGATGTTTAGGTGGTACTTTAAACGAAATGAAGTACATCCATTTGTCGGTTTCGATGGGCGCGAAATTGATTTTCTCGATCACATTGGATGCAAAATCTGTGCTGACGGATAATTCTGAACATACCGGCAAACAGACGGGAGCTATCCTCTAGGTTATTTGGTCGATGCTAAGTCCACCCGGTAATCTTGACGAAGACAAGAATCACGTTCACGGTCAGCCAGATAAATGGGTTGATGAAACGTTTTAGAGAAGTTATGATTACAAAACACTCTGAGAGCAGAATACGAATAACCGTTGCCTTGGGTATGCTAGTCTTATGCAATTAAGAAACTCCGAAAAATGAAAAAAAACAGTATCCCGACGAAACACCAGTTTATTTTATTAGATGTTCACAAAGTTGAAACACTATTACTCTAACAAGAATGATCCCATAAAATGTAACTAAGTGGTACGAAATGTTAGTAACCTCATCTTGGCTATGTTTGCCAAATAGTAAAGTAGTTAAGAAGTTCAGTGGTCTTTTTGGGGATATCTGAAATACATAGTCTAGGCAACGTATAGCGAGGGACTAACAACAGCTCGTTTGGTACAGCGTTAACTACTCCGTGGGAAAATTTACGCTTGGAAATTAGACCCTAGTCGTTTCCACAGGGGGTTAACGGACAAACACAGAGCTTGTTTGTCAGTTGTTCAATCGAGTGAACGAATCCCAATGAGAGTTATTCAAGTGTTATTAGTTATTCTTAGATGTACCAAAGCCTCTCAGTAATTATAAATATAGTTAGAAAATGCATCAAAAGAACGCTCCTACATGGAATCCCAATCAACTCATATGTGTGCCCCTCAGAAGGTGTGTTCGAGCGAGTGATGATCAAACGGACAAAGTTGTGGCGTTCGGACATGAAGGTTGCGAGTTTGAACCCTCCCAATGCCGGTCAAATTTCTCGCCCCTTCTCACCTTACGTGGCAGCCCACCGTTGGCCGCATCCCCGTTCCTGAAGAGCGGTAGACACTTTAATTGAGGAAGCAAAAAAGGTAGGATAAAAAGTTTATATCAGACCGTGGAATCGAAGAAACTCACCCTGTGTACACACTTCAAACACGAATGTGATTTCTACTTCACACTGATCAGAAAGTGTCAACAGTTGTATCCATCAATTATCTAACAAGGTTGAGTCTCATTATCGATATGTTTTCCTATCATTCACAATCAATTCAGTTCAGTAGGTCCTACTGGTAAAATGTGAGATCCAAGCAGATTTGGAAGAGATGAGAAATTGGAGGTTAGGCAATACATTCCGAAGGCTTTAGGGCTAAAGTGATTTGGACTTGCCCAGTTCACGTGACTTCAAGAACGGATATATCAAACCGTATCATTTCAAATGCACGAAACTGTTGTTAACGAATATTTCTGTGTGCAAACGTTTCCAGTTTTAACCAGTCGTCTTAAGCATAACTGCACCGCTGGTTGAAGGGCGAGTCTATTGCGGTAGAGCTATTCCCAATTTGCAGTTATGTGCATATAATCAGAACGAGATGGCAAAGCAATCAAAACGTTTCGTCAATTTCGAATTAGGTTAAAGCGCCTTGGGAAATGAGTTCTTTTATTCTCTTAATCACCAGTCAGGCAAGATACGTCACTTCCAATAACAAGGTCATGATCATCTGAGGAATGCCATGTGAGTAGAGTCGTGTTGCTTTCATCACATCAACCAAAAATCATCGAATATCCAATCACTTACTGCAATTCTCCACCCGTGGCATGGTAATCACGAGTTCCTATCCATAAAATGGTTCCATCGCTAGTTTGCCGCATCTATCAAAGCTGAAAAGGGTTCACCTGACGTTTTTCATTAGTGTGATATAACTAATTTTTCACGTGATCAATAAAAGTATGGGCTTCGTCTTTCAGCTAACCGAATACACTAGTTCACTTTACTCACAAACTGTTTAATTTTGATTTTTTGATATAATAACTTAAGACGATGTTTGTCATTCACAAATGATAGTTTTTTTTTCTCGTCGAAAAAAAGAGTAAATCTGTTGAACTCGCAATAAGTGGAGTCGAAAATACACCGGCACGAAAAATGACTGCATCTAAGGAAACGTTAGACTAAGCAATCTGGAAACGTTTGAACGATTTTCATTACAAACTCAAAACAAGCATGCATTCTGAAGTGTTTATCTTTAACGGAGAAAATCCAATGCGATCTAGGATTGAAAATTGAGACATTAATTCTGGAGTAATTAGTCAGTCTTCTTGGTTCTTCATCGAATGTCACCTAGGTCGATAAAGTAGGATCGATGTGAAACGACCTTGAGGCGGTCAGACTGAAGGTCAAAATCCAAGGGCTTAAATAAGTTGACTAAGGTCAAACCTCGTTTGTTAGGAGTCTGCTGTCTGCAAGAATCATTCACCTTCTGAAGTCATTAGGTCAAGTCACAGCTCCGTTGGCTTCTGAAACGGTGAGCAGATCTAGAATTCGATGGGGATCAAGGAACAAACAAGACAGCTTGACTCTCAGATTGATCTGGATTCAAGATGCCAGTCATTTTAGGGATTCTAGATTGATTCATCAACTTGCCTTCATTTTCAAACGAGTGTTCACAAGGAAAATGGGTTGTGAGTTGAATTAAAATGTTGGCTTATCATTTCCCCTCACAATATAATGGCATTTTAAAGAAAAATAAACAGATTTCAGTGATTAGAAAGTTTTTTGACACTAGTTTGTCGTGTGATGTCATTTCGAAGATGAAGACAGAAAGCCGGTTAATCGACTCTTTCATGCCCACGAAAGTTCCCAGAAAAACTCTCACCGGACTGATTTTTTACCAGCCACTAGGAGCATCAAGTATTGAAACAACCGAGCACGCCATATGCATATTTCATTTCTGGTGCACATTAATTTATACGGGTGACGTAATGTTTCCTGCAAAACTAACACCCATATATACGATCGCTGAAAAACTACATTCCATTTTCATAATGTCTACGTCAAATTTCCCGGATGGTTAACACATTTCGACAGACACATCCTACGAATGATCGGATAATTCTCACGAATTCACCTATTTTTCATGTTGTCCATCACTATTAGAACATTCTCTGCGCGTACAACAATCAGACGACGAGCAAAATTATCGGTCTACATCACTCATCTGACAGGTTTATGCAATTGTGCTCAATTGGCGAATTAGTCGGGCATGCTGGATCTCATCCGATGATTTAGTGCGCTTCGATATATATCAAATGACAGATCTGCTCCACTTCGGGATTTCCATCCTGTGGTATGATAATTTGTACATAAGTATTCGTCATACTCGAGGGGAATAGAGAACAAATTCGGCTGGGTTACGAGTGAATGTGCCAATCTTCGTCGGATGTGGCGGTTTTCTTGTTCCATGCAGAACAAAACGAAATGCAAACGAAAATTGGCCAACCTATCTGTTTCGACAAGCCGATATAAAACTAATAAAATTGTTCGCCTTAACAGGCCTATGACCAGAGGTATTTTGTGACAAAAGATAAAAATTGTTCTCGATTGACGGTTAAACTGTCTTTTATTTCAGATCATCAACTCAGAACGGGTTAAAATTATTCCCGACTTGGGCTGGAAATTCTGGTGAAAGGTTTTGGGTCATTCGAAATCGGCGGCTCCGAAATCGATCGTTAAAGAAGAAGATCAAGTCAAAGGAACAACAGATGAGTGACGAGCGGAACTGATGCAGTTGTTTTAAAAATACAATAGCCTAGTAAATACCAGAATCGGACGACACACCGCCGTGTGGAAGTTTCATCAGATATGTTTCAAATCTTCACGACATAGTTGAAACGTCAATGGATCACAACATCTATCGAGAGCGATGTGTTAGTATGTGCACATTGAATTGTGACGGGTGAGAGATTAGCTGTTGTGCAACCCATGCGCCGCCGCAACAGTGAGGTCAGCTAGCATAACGACATTTGCAGTGCGTTTCTCACGGTTGTTAGGACTATCCATGTCTTCGAAATCTCTGCCCCGTCGTTCCGATTGACGCATGTGGAGTGGGGCGTATCGCCAGAGCCTCAGCGTACTTACATTCAGTGCAGGTTCTGAATCCAATTTGAAGTACTCTAGTGTTCTCATAATCTATGATGTGCCCCTCTGTAATGGCATGCAGAGCGATTGCTGGAAATGGCGTTCAAGTTCTGATGGGGCTGCCTTGTCCGAGGATGTGCACTTTTCTTTCCTTCTGTGTCCTGTTATTCTTGTCTTCATTTTGTCTGCTGATTTGTTCAAAATATTCTGCTGAGCCCTCCCTGCAAGTGATTTTATTGATGCAGTTATTTTGGTCGTGCTCACGGACTTTGTCTTTAGCCTTTGATAAGCGGCGTTTTGAAGTATTATCCATCTGGAAGAAAGTGTGAATGTTAAAGTCGCTGAGCGCCTTTTTTATTGCTTCCGAAGTGCCTCACCTACACGGAATTCCGATTCAGGCCATTTTTCCTTTCATTTCCTCCTCTTAGTTACTGATATTTAGTTGCTTTCTTATTATGCACGGCGGATAGTCACTGTCTTGTAGGACGTCGTTTAAAAGTCTTCTATGCATTCACTGTCATGATTGCATCGGTTTTCAACTCTGGTGACTAGCGAGGAAATAGGTGTCCGTTTCACTCATTGTGAATGAGCTGAATTGAAGTGCGAATACACATCCGAATGTGCATGTTTTCTGTGAATCCTGATACTGAACTTTCGGGAATCGTCGTCTTCCATTTGACGATCTAGTAAGTTAATGACTCTATTATTGTATTCTGACTCCAATGAAAACTTTATGGACCGGCATTGTTTATTGAGATGATGACCTAATGACTGCAAATGTATCATCGACAAACCGTACGTGTAAAAGTAGAGGGGAGTAAAAGATTTTAAAGCATTAAATTCGACCGAGTTTGGGAAAAGGTTTGCCACGATGGGGATATGCGTGATCTCATGGCCATATCATCCGTTTGTTAGCACAACTCATGTGATGTATGTTAATTTGGGGCAAAATTCTATAGCTTCGATAATTTTTCCTGGAGCTGTTACATTTTGTTCTCCTAAGGTGGTGTCCATTATTAACAATAACTGCAAATCATCCGGATTGTCTGTAATGGATATACATAAAACACCACATCAAAACTCACAACAGATTTATCGATTCCTGGTTCACATGGGTAAATTTGAATGCCTCATTAATACGACTTACTTCCATCCTCGGATAGGGTTTTATTACTTCGATGAAACATTATACCATTTTGTGCGTTCCACAAGAAGCGTAGTCTACAGTTGGACGAGTGAGTACATCTGGTTTGTGGATGTTTGGTAAGCAGTAAAATCTCTCAGGCCTGCTAGTTTTGGGCATTAAGGAGAACCACAGTGTTCCTGAGCTTTTCCTTCAATGCGGATAGTTGTACTGTATTGTGCTCTACAGATTTTGCATACGAAAAATAATGTCGCAATTAAGTCCAAAAAGGTTGGGAGGAAAATAGGAAAAGCTGCACTCACTACTTTGTAAAAATGAAAAAAACTCGTCGAGGAATGATCAGAGCACTCTAGGATAGCTTGGTCAACAGATCGACTGAAACAAGGTCACGGTTTGTCAAAATGCGGGCTAAGTATGGAACAGTGGATTTCCTATAGATATGGATTCTGGAAGGTATGGAACGAAAAGCGGATCACGTTTAAATATGAGAGCGGCACTTTGAAAGACCATTGTGTAGAGAATATGTGGGATCTGAAAGAATCTTGTGAGCAAATTGCTCACATGCTGATAAGCGCTGATCAAATACATGAAGGGACACTTCAGTTAGTGGTATGAAGGACATGACTAATAACTGATGACCCCGGCGAAGGATTTTGAAGTATTGTTAAGTAAACATGGGCAAACAACACTAGAACAGTAGGGATGGATTGGAAACACACACTGGTATACAAATCGGGAGATAGTGCTCTGTTTCACCCTGTAGTGTCAAAGCTTCCTGAATTGAAATGACAACCGTCGGAGATTCTTTATACAGTTGGAAATGTGAGTAGTCCACTTCAGATTTCTATAAATAGTAACTCCTAGATATTTCACAGAATCAACCCTGGTACGAGTTTTCAGTTGGTGGATGAGAGTTCGGATGGCAATGCTGATCGAGAGAGAGAGAACAGACATTGGAAACGTTTGGATGTGTTGACATTTAAATCAGCTCGTGCAGAGAAATCTTAAACAAATGATAGGTTGTTGGAAAATCTTTGAAAATCATCGTTGCTTCAAATATCATTATTGTCAACATACTTGAACAGATGAGAGGGTGAGCTAGTTGATATGTCGCTGATGTAAGAAGAAAAGAGAACCGGTAGAAGAACAGTGCCTTGTAGCACGGCTGAGTTGTTAATCAACAGTTTTGAAGTCTTGCAGTCCATTCGTGTGCACTGAGTTCGGTTAGTAAAGTAATCATACAGCCATAATTATAAAGAACTGGGACAACCAAATA